>KV426134.1:0-34524 GCA_001632375.1 Exidia glandulosa HHB12029 | reverse complement strand
CGTTCCATATCGCGTCCCATCTTACGATGTTGCGCGTTATCTGCAGGAACGGAACGGCCCACTGAACTACCCGAATATGCGCATCAACGCTCTCACTCACCCCAGTCTGGCCGACCACGTGATTAAAGACGAGCCGATCATGCCTGCATCCGGTTACCTCGAGATGGCTAGTCAAATTTTGAGGAGTCAATGACGTGCTTACCTTTATCATAGGCACTTGAATATGGAGCTCGCACGCTGTGGAATATCGAGTTCCGCAGTATCATTCCTCTGAGTGCAGATCGACCTCTCCCGGTCGAAATCTCATTGAATGGGAACCTGTGGTCCGTGCAGACGCCGAGTTCGCTCACTGCGTCCGATTGGGATGCCAAGGTGAGCAGCATTTACGCTGTATCACACCGGCGACCGCCAATCATATTCTGTAGTATGACAAGGTCAATGCTCGAGGCTTCCTATCGAAATCGGTGCACGGGCCGAGGCCTACCACGCTTGATCTTGCGGGTTTTTCTGCGCGTTGTCGCCCCCTGAATCTCCAAGGTAGGTCGGTGTGGTCAACAGCCGTCGTGTATTGACTTACTTCTGCAGGCTTCTACCCCGAGCTGCAGCGCTTTGGACTACAATACGGACCGCTGTATCGGCGTATCGAGTCGATGTCTGTTGCACACGATAACCGACTGAGTGTCATGGAAGCAGTTGTCCGTATTCGCGCCTATACCGCAGATCTTGAAGCGTAAGTGCGAGCATTGTCGTGTCAGCCGGAGCTCATTTCTGCACAGGGAACCACCATTCGTACTACACCCCGCGATCCTGGACGCCGCATTTCATGCAATGGCGCATCCTATCCTTTCTGGTAACCGCGACCCTGCTCTATACATGCTCCCTGCTCGGATACAGTCCGTTGTGACCCACGACGCTCTCTATGGCCGCGTCAAGGCGCCCATCCTCGTTGCCTATGTCACATCGCGGAAGTGGACGCCAGGTACATGAGTCCTGCATTGCATGCACGTCGCTCATGCATCTTCCAGAATCCATCACCTGGGATTGTGTTCTCACTGACGATACTGGGGTGCCGTTGTGCACGGTTCGTGGGCTCGAGTTTGACACACACGGACAGTCCCTGGCTCCGACAGTTCTTCGGCGCTTCGATCTGGCAATGAAGCCGCTAAACGCAGCTGTTAGCGAACACAACGTTGCTGCTCCTGCAATTTTGCCGACTCACGGCCCTCGCTCATATGCATTCTTGCCTCTTGCTAATCATCTTCCCGGTCACCACCTTATCGCGTTCGTTCACGGAGAAGAGATGCAGCTGCAACGCGACATTGCATCCCTTCGCGAGGCGGACGATCTGACGCTCTGGTTCACTGCTCCTGTCGGTCTCGAGAGTGATGCTATGACAGGTTTCACGCGTTCTTTCAGACGCGAATATCCGGTCTGGAATGTCTATTGCGTCTCTTTTCCGGGTACCGCCAGCCTGACATCCGTCCGGGAAGCGGCGATCCGCTTGGTCGGACTCCCGAACCTGGAGACAGAGATGTCGATGGACGAGCGGGGTAACATTCACGTTCCTCGTTTGACGGAGATTGCCTCGCCGCGGCACACTACTTCCTTCGATTCAAAGCAACCATGGGAGTTACATGGCACCAGTGTCTCTCGTCCTCGTCCGCATCTTCCTCGTGCCGGGGACGTCATCATCGACATCGATCTCCTGTCCGATAGCACTGACGCCGTGCGTGCGTTCACGGGAAGGCGTCGGGTCGACGGCGCCCACGTCGCAGGTCTGGTTCTTCCGAACCCAACGAACATTCTTTGCGTGTCCAGTTCTTCCCTCTGCCCTCTCCCTAACAGTATCGCCGGGCACCTGAAGAGGCTGCCAATCATTGCTTTGACAGTGTGCGGCTGGGCTTTGGGGCAGAGGCTGTTGAATTCGTCGTCAGATCTTCAATCTATGTCCATCGTCGTCTTCCCAAGTGACTCCCCGACGGGTCAGAGCATCGTTCAAGTCCTCACCCTGGCAGGTGCACAAATCACGTGTATCTCGTCGACCCAGTCCGACTACGACATTGCGCTCGCACATACCGCGTCGGCGGATATCGTCCTCTGTGGCTACACGGATGCAGCAAAGCTGGCTATTGCTGGAGAGTTGCTCGCCAACCCAGGAACTCTCTATCCGTGGAACCACGTAACAGACGGTATCCCCGGCGTCTTGAAGCATAGCCCATGGGTCATCGGGAATGCGCTTTCGGCAATGCTCCCTCTTGTTGGCGATCACATTGTCGAGTGTCCTCTTCTGGTCTACGACGCACCAGTGGAAATATTGCGCCGCGTCTCTCCAGCGGCTATCGCTGGGCCCGTGCACGCCGAACTCTTCGATTCGCATCGGGCGTACGTCTTAGTCGGCGGCATCGGCAGTCTTGGCGTTCAAATCGCGCTGTGGATGTACAAGGTAGACATTCTTTCTATTCTTCGCAGCAGCGCAATTCCTGACCCGTTCTTAGCATGGCGCGCGCAACCTTGTCCTCACATCGCGCTCCGGAAAGGAGGGTCTGATCAAGCGCAATGATATTACGTCCTTGCGAGTGCTCGCCTATCTGGAAGCACAACAAGATCTCTCGATTTCCCTCAACGCCATAGACGCGACCGACGAGGTCAAGACGGGAGAACTACTGAGTCACATTACCGTGCCGATCGCTGGCTGCGTCCTCGCATCTGCGCTCTTCGTGGATCACGCTTTCCGCCGTCATACCAAGAAGTCATATGCCGCAGCATTTGCGCCGAAGGTCACTGCTTTCCGTGTCTTGGAGAAGCTGCTCGACATTGCTTCGTTGGACTGGTTCTTGGCTATCTCGTCGTTCATGGCTTTCTTGGGCAACCCCGGTCAAACGAGCTACGCTAGGTGAGTAGCAGCACCGCACCGCGCGGAGTTGATTTCTCTCTAACGTGCAACTGCAGTGCGAACGCTATATTGAACGGTCTTCTGCAGCCGTATCCCAACGCATGTGCCATCGTGAGTCTCCCCGCCTGCCTGCTGGGGTCATATGATTGTAACATTTCTCAGGCAGCTCCTCTCGTCAACGATAGCTTCCTTGTGGCGGCGGCCGAGGCAACCCAACTGAAGCATCTTAGCACCTGGGGCTATACAATCAGAGGCCAGTCCGACATCTCTGACGATCAAGTTTATAGCTGATATTGCTCTTTCAGAATTTTGCTCGCTGCTCGAAGATTGCATCCTGCTGCTGCGCAGCGGGCCAGTCGGGATCTACGTGCCCGATTTCGCCTGGGAGAAGGTAGCAAAGACCAACGGCATCGCGGCATACTTCCAGCACCTCCTGAAGGAAAGTGCGACAATCCAGGAGAGGAAAGAACCAACGTCATCCATCGATGCTGTGATACTCAAGGTTCTCGAAGTCTCCGCTAGCGACTTCACCGCCGAGGCTCCTTTGACGTCGTATGGTCTCGATTCGCTCTCCGCAGCTCGGCTTGCTCAAGAGCTGCAACCATTCGTCAAGGTGACCCAAATCCAGCTCCTCAGCGGTATCTCCACCAACGGCCTGCGGACGTTCATCACCAAGTCTGAAGACGATGGACCGGCGGCCAGTACTGCACAGGATGCCAACGACGTAGGCGCAGCGCCAGCCGTCTCCTCGCAGGATACAGACACGATGCTTCGTCTTGTGGAAGAGCTCGCACAAGGGCTGCGGCGCGTCATGCCTGTTGTCAACGGCAATGGCACCGTGTCATCCCTCGACCCTGCAGGTAGCGTCATCCTCGTCACTGGGACGACCGGCACTGTCGGCGCGGCCATTCTAGCCAGCCTGGCAGCGCTTCCCTCGGTCAGCAAGATTTACGCTGTGAACCGTGCTGGCGACGACGGGCTGGAAGAGCGGCAGCGCAGAGCATTCGAAACGCGCGGCCTCATCGTCACTGCTGACGCGCAACGCAAGATCGTCCAAGTCCCCGCCATCCTCTACCAGCCTGACTTCGGCGTCGGATCGGATCTGATGAAGGAGGTGATTACTTTCTGCACTGTTAGGCCTCGACGCTGACGCTGTTGTAGATGCAGAATTCTGTCACGACGATCATCCACAACGGTAATTCTGCTAAATTGTCTTACGGACGTATGTATGCTCACATGCACGGTCCATTAGCCTGGCCTGTCAACTTCAATATCCCGTTGTCAGCCTTCAGGGAAACTCTGGATGGCATGAAGAACCTCATCAGTTTCGCACTGGCCTCGCCCCATCTCACTCTGCCGCGCTTCATATTTGTCAGTTCCACGGCGACAATCGACAGTACGTGGCATCAGTACAAGCGGTATCAGGCGTAACATAACATATCTGTCTTAGATGCTAAACTCGAGGCGTCCGCCGTTGAAGTTCTGTCGACCTCGCCTGCGGACTCGAGAGACAGCGGCTACGCCAAGGCGAAATGGGTCGCTGAGAGCCTTCTGGCCCGAGCATCTGACCTGGTCCCAAACTTCCAGTCGACCTCTATTCGTGTCGGCAACGTCTCTGCCGCGCCCAACGGCGCATGGGAGGCATCGCAGTGGGTCCCGGCGATGCTCGCCGCATCAAGGGTTACAGGATCCGTTCCTTCCGCCAACACGGTACGTCTCCATTCTCCCTATGGGCCAGACTAGTCGCTATAACGCTGTCTTTAGGACGTAACTTGGATTCCTCTCGCGTCCGTCGCAGCTGCTATATCGGACATCGTCCTCGCGCCTAACTCTGAGCGTGTTCTACACCTCGTTCATCCGCGTCCGGTCCAATGGTCGACGCTCATGACGCTCGTCTCGACAGAACTCGGCGTCAACGTCGAAGGATTTGATCAGTGGGTGGGTCGGCTTGAGGTTGCCGCGCGCGACGAGGATATGGTCAAGTCATCGCCGGCGCTGCAGCCTGCCCTTCGCTTACTCGACTTCTTCCGCCACATGCGCGACCGCGCAGCGCGAGCGAGCGGGATGGCAAAGTCTGACGCGTACGATGGGTTCATGATCCCGCGTCTTGACATGCATAAGATGCTCGCGATGTCCCCGTCGCTGCAGAATCTGCCGCCGTTGGGCGTTCAGGATGTTCGGAGCTGGCTCGCATTTTCCGCTGCCTAGATCTCTAGATTGTAACGCGAGGCTTCTGTGTGCCTTTATGTCTTCAATTTGAATTTTGTCGTCTACCCAGATCGCTGAGGTGCAAGGTTCTGTTGAGTGTACAGAGATCGGCGCTACAGTTCGACCCACAGTAATTTGTGTCCGAAACGGCTTGTACCTCTCATCCCCATATTAGATGGGACTCTGTAAACCATGAGGTAGCTTATGTTTTACTATGTGAGTCTAACCTAACATACCATGATTTGATAACGAATTTTCTTGATTTTCCAGACTGTGACATCGGTCGGACCCGACTCGGTTCCCTTCCTCTCCCCAAAGCTTGACCGAGCGTCATGTACCACAAGCGATCACCCGGCCGCGTGCTGGTCATTGACTGCAGTACGCGATGTGCGATGCTGTTGCTGAGTCCGCGTTCATGTACCTGATGATGGCCAAGCCTGCAAACCTCGTCTGTACCGCGCTACAAGTTCTGCAGCTCGCATGGTATGTGTAACAAAAAAATCATACCTGGGACTATGTACACTGACTCTGTTTACAGCAGATGCAACGGCAGCAGGGATACTACTTGGACGGGACCAGTCTTCAAGACGCATTCTCCTAGTCCGTCCGCAATTCGCGTATGTCTCGCGTTCAGGTTCATTTTCGCCTTCGCCGCCATCGACTGCAGTGATCAGGGCTTGTGACTGGCCTCGTCTACGTTCAAGGCGCCTCCAACGCGTCCGTTCTCGTTGGACGATTGATATGCGAGTCAATTGTGAGCTCATCTCGTTTGCCTTTCATCGTTGTTCCTAATTTCGGGCAGACTCGGCATCCCCGCGGCCGTTCTCAACGACTCTCGCAAGGAGCCTTCGCGAGACGTACAATTCACATCAACGGCGTACAACTCGTCCGATATCGGAATCTCGTCGTTTATGTGAAGTGCTCAGCACTCCTGCCGTCTGCGTCACTCTCTACTGGGCAAATGAGACCTGAAGAGCCTCATATGACACTTGCACGCCGCTGCGTCGCCCCATCTCGTCGTCCGCATGGTAGGCGACGGACACTCGAACTCAGAACGAGTCTTCTCGATGGGACTCGACACTGCCAAGACCCCGAGGCGTACTCCTGGTATCGCCCGACCAGGCAGGCTCACGACGATATAAGAGCGTACCTCCGTACACTGGCCTTGTACCCCCCCACATCGACGACCTCTCCGTGTCACACCTCGTCGTCGACTCGCCTCGACCCATACGCACTCGAGTCTGCCATTATCGACCTTAGATCGCGCCCTTCCCATCGTCAGACTCGACCACTTTGGTGACCTCATATCAAGGGCTACCTGCCGCCCAAGGACGTGCCTCGAGCCGTCGAGAATCTGCACGCGGACCGCGCAAACGGCTCGGTACGCCCGTGAGGGTCCGGCGTTCCTACGACGCGCAGATCGGACGCATCCTCTCCCGCGTACATAGCTCTTCGTCCTTGCAAAATATTTGAACAGCTCGCACTTTTTGTCCGTGGATGGCAGCACGTTCTATCTGTACGGCCGAGTACACAGGAGCGAGCTCCTACACCTCCCTCACCTACGTGAACTACACCATGGGCTTCTTGTCGGTATACCACTTCCACAGGAGGCTCAGCCGCCATTCTCGAGGCAGCCAAGTCATGATGTTCGCGAACCCTGCCTGCCCACCGAACGACATGTATCGCGGCGGGTTCGCACTCAACGCCGCCTCGACAGTCTTGAGCGCAAAGTCCTCTGCCGACATGACGACTGCGCCTTGTCCCAGCCTCGCGTCGATATTGGCGCGATACTGGTCATACAGCGAGTCTGGCGGCGGCGCGCCGTGCTTCGCGGCCGTGTTCGCGCTGATGTTGGAACGAACCATCCCGATGGCGAGGAGCATGACCTTTATGTTGACGTGGCGGAGCTCCATGTCGAGCGTCTCGCTATATGAATGCAACGCCGCCTTCGAGGCACTGTATACGCCGTACCACGGCGTCGTCCTAGGGGCGAATGGTGCGTCAGACCGTGCGAGCATTGTCGAAGTGACACGCGAGTACTGACAGAAATCCGGACAGCGACCCGACGTTGATGATGAGGCCAGCTCTGCGCTTCGCCATGTGGTGTACGACGGCCTATAGCTCGATGAGTTCTTGCGACGCCACCATAATCCGTGTGCGTTCTACCTGTGTGACGCGCATCACTCCCAAGACATTGGTCTGGAATACAGATTCAGCGTCCTCCAGCGGTACGTCCATGAGCGCGCCTCCACGAGCGATTAGATTATAGGCTTATTGACGATGTGTAGAACGCACCCACGCGATGACCTCCCGCGTTGTTGACGAGAATGTCAATCTTTCCCGCCTGTTGGACGACAGTGTTCACGGCCGACGACACCGACGCCGCGTTGGTGACGTCGAGCTCGACCTTCTGGATCCCTGCGCTCAGGCCATCCATCTTGGAGATGTTGCGCGCAGTCGCGAAGACAGTGCAGCCCTTGGTCGCGAAGCATTCGGCGCTAGGCATGCATTACGTTCAGAGGCGCGCGTCTGCCAGGTGACGACGTACAGAGCAGCACCGAGCCCTCCAACGCTACAGCCGGTGATGACGACGACCGTGCTCTGGGCGACTTTGGCCATGGCAGCTTCCTACGCCTTTACATGGAGCATGCGGCTCCTGAGGCCCTACTTTATGGCCGGTCGACGCGGGAACAGAACACCGGACTCTCGGGGCGAGGATGCCAAACATCAGAGTTTGGAGGTGCTCTTTCCCACAACTATCGGCGACCGTCACGCGCACGCTGCATGCCACTCGCAGCGTGGGCAACGGGCGTTTCAATCTGTCTTCCCTTGGGTTTCTCGTCCTCGCACATGTTGCATCACCGGCGCGAAGATGTACTGCGGCTCTGTCACAACTGCCCGGTCTCATAGCGCTCTTACTTCCTTCCCGTTATAGACGGATCACCGATCTTGTGAACTCACAGCGTCACGAACACTGCTGGGCCATATGTCACCGGTGCACTGAGTCGCAATGGCGAGGAAAGGAACGTGCGCCCGGTTCGGGCTGCGGGTCTTCCAACACGTCATGTCAACGTTCACACGTCGTTCTACGCTCAATCGCTTGATCGCATGATATATTTTGGAAAGGGAATGGACGTCAGCGTAGTCTATGCTTTCGCAGCAAGGCGGGAGTTGATCTGCACTTTCACGCCCACAATGATAATGCCACCAACTATGAGCATGACTCCAGACCAGATGATCAGGCCATCGTAAACCCCGTGCTGGCGGGACAAGATAGCACCGGCAATGGGTCCAGACACGAGGAACCTGCGCATCGTTCAGTCCGTTACGGCTCCCAGTATCCGGTTCGGGCGGACTCACGGGAAGGAGAGGATAGCGTACAACAACCCGACGCGTCGTCCAATCTGTTGGACTTGCGAAATTTGGGCAATACACGGAGGAGTTAGGCCAATGAGCCCGCCAGATGCAAAGCCGTATAACACAGCGAAGGCGATCAGCGCGCCGAAACTACGCGCCGTCAGCCATGAAGCGAGGCATAGGATTCCAGAGACGATGGTGAACGGTATGATCGTGTTGTAGCGCCCGACATGGTCAGCGACTATCCCAGGGATCAGCCGTCCGAAGACAGAACCTGCGTTCATGATCGAGAGGAGGTCGAATGCGTGATCCGAGGAGATGTGCAGCCCGAGCTCTGCGTGTTGGGAGATGTAGAAGTACGGTACGAATAGGCCTAGTAAAGGATGTTATATCACAACACTGCGGTTACTCGCGAGCGCACGTACCAAATGACGCGATCGAAGTCCCCGCAGCAAATGTCAAGAATTTCGCATCCTTGACCAAGTCCACCTGGAACAAAGGTCCTGGCTTGCGCGGAGGGAGTCGGCTTGTGCAGCAGACCACAGCGATTACGTTGCAAGCGAGGCCGATGAAGCCTGTGACTCGGACTGCCCAACCAAATCCGACGCGGGGAAAGAGTTGTTGGAGGACCAAAGGAAAGACGACACCTCCGACACTCGAACCCGAGACCGCAGCAGTGGACGCCGTTGCCCTGAGCCGGACGAAATGGGTCTGAGTTGAGCTGACCGCTGGGTAGAATCTGAAATGTCGCCCGCGACCGCTCAGAACTCGCATATCGGACCGGGCTCGGCACTCACACTAATCCGGACCCGATACCGAGGAGAATGCCTTGCGCCAGGATGAACTGGTAGTAGCGAGTGCAGAGCGACGTCATCATGAGGCTGAAGGTATATACGAGTGTTCCTGCGAGTATGAGGCGTCTGGGACCGTATGCATCGAAGAGGCGACCGATGAAAGCTCCCTGAGGATGGATAGCTGTGAGCGAACGAACTTTAACATGAGCGCTCGCACGACGTACCGAGAAGAAGAATACCCAGAGTTGAAGAGACCCGATCCACGACACTTCCGACGGGGTGTATCCCGCCAGTTGGTTTTGCACGTAGTACGCTTGGAAGCTCCCGAAGGTATTGAGCTGACCGAAAGTGGCGAAGAGACCCCAGAATGCGCCGAATACTGTGAGCCATCCCGCAAACCCACCCTCCACAGGCGCAGGCGCAGGCGGCTGAGTCGGAGGTGCAGTGACTGCCGCCTTTTCGTCTGTAGAGCCGAGTTCAGCTGGGTCGTGCGCGGTGTCGCCTGGAATCGAAGTGGTCGACATCCTGCAGGAGGCACAGCAAGTGGGGAAGCGTCGACAACGAGGTTCGGGAAAGGATGCGCAGTTTCAAAGTGCGAAATGTACTCATGCTGAGACTTCACAGCGCACGCTTCTGATGCGGAGCTTGGACGGAAGTCCTCATCTGCAAGCGCCAGCGTGACGAGTAACGGTTGCACCGGCGGCACCACAGTCGTTTGAGAATGCCATCACCACCATCCGACAGGACGTCGAAGCAGTGGTGCGACCCACACTCACGCATTTCCGGCTTCACCTGATACTGATTGATGGCGCAGAGATCTCGTCCAATTCGGCTCTCGTACCTGTCAGGGTCTCAGGGTCCAGCACTCCTGTCAGAGTCCAGACGCGTGTAACGTCGGCGTCGGTGTGCCCCATCTCGTCCCACTCCGTTCATAAACTCAGGTAGTCCCTGAGAATCATGTCAGGAGGCGCAGTTGGAGGCGACTCGGTGTCCAACGGCGACTCGGGTGCGGTGTGGCAGAGCGGAACGGCTGTTGGCTAACTTCGGCGAGCGCGTCCATGTTTGCCCGAAATGTTTGACAGCCCCTAGAATATGCCCAGATCTATGGGCATCGCTGTAGGCAGCTTCCTTCTGCGTGATACTGATAGCGAGAACAGATCACCACGGATGCGTTGAGCGTCGCTAATTTCAGACAGTAATTCATAGTGGCGAAGAAAGACAGATACTCCGCCATTCACCGCTTGACTACACTCAGCACCCGCACCGATGCTTCATTTGAGCGACGTCGACTGAATGAACGGGAATGAACGGGAATCACACGTCCATCGCTCGGACGTCCGTCACGGTTGTCGGACATTTGGTGCGTAGACAACAATCTATCCACGAAGCCAGACTCAGCCTGTCATCAGAGGCGGCCGACCAAATCAGGAGTATTGACACCTCGGGGAGCCCTGACAGTGCGTCCACGACGTCGCGACGGATGGCTACCCACACGGCAGAAACAAGTTGTCGACGTACATGTGCCAGTGCTGGCTGAAATTCCATGCGCTGCGCAATGTTTTGCAGATGCATTGATCATGTGAGCCACTTCGACACTGCGGCCACCACCTCCGGTGCGGTCGAGAAGCGTACTCCTCCTCCGCTCTGGCGTTACTCCTCTATCATCAGTCACGGAACCGACGTACATCAGGATAGCTCAATCGGGGATGTCAGGCCGCCGTCCGGACGCTCACACGGAGGAGTGCTTCGACAACCAGTATCCGGTTTCCGTCCTGGGACATCCGAGCGCTCGTACGGAGCATTCCGGCATGACTCTGCCGTTCGGAGATCAATGCTATGAATAACTTGACCAGGGCCAAGTTCTGTATCTGGTCATCCATGGTATATAGCACGTGTTACAATGCGCGTAGCAGCGTCATATACGCTGACATATACATGCACGTAGTGAAAGAGTACAACAGGAGTGGAGAGATGTTGTATGACACGCTTGAGCCGCAGTAGCGCTGCACGCACGCTCTTACCAATCGCCGCGCTTCCCCGCCCCATATGAATCACGATCGAAATCCTGGTGCAGGTCCGTCCTGACCTCCACCTGAACGGCGGGTCTGACTACAGACAGCGCGTGCCCCGCGTGCTCGAGATCGTGCCTATTTGAGCGGACGGCCTCGGAAATAGACCCTGTGTTCGTCGAATGAGTCGTTTTCCCTGGATCGGCGCTGAAGCGAAGGTTCCGGAACACGTGACAGGCCATCGCGTTCTCGAGAGCGACGTTCGGAATCGTGAACATAGCGTGGAATACCGCAGGCACAGAGGGTGATAAGACCATCACGACGGTGATGATGTTGAGCCCGACGGTCGCTCTGGATGATGTCTTAGTGATCGGTTGTGTTTACGCGGGCAAAAGAGGACGTACATGTAGTACAGCTGTCCGCCTTGCAGCAGCGCTCGCGAGACGGAGGAAGTTGCATCTGCCGTGGCGAATGCACGGAGTCGCGATTTATGATGACTGTTGGTGACGATGCGAGCTGAGATGGCGATGAAGACGAGAGTGCTGTACACCGTGTTTGTGACCGGCGCAGCTGACGCGAATGACTTGACCTCGTTGTTGATGCAATACATCGTCGTCCCAATGTGTCCGCCTTTGATGGCGAACGGGACGACAAGGGAACCCGCCAAAGTCGATAGCCACAGGAATACGAAGAGTCCGAAGACCCATCGCACATTGTAGAACACAGCCCGAACGCGAATAAGGAAGAGAAGCGAAGTTGTCGGTACCGCGAGGACGTAGCACCAAGCTAGGCCGACTTGCAGGGCTTGACAGTCGGCGATCTTGGCGACTTGCAAGACGTGAGCGGGGTGATCGCATCGCACAGAACACAAGAACACACCTTGAAAGAGAGTGCTCGTGAGTATGTACGCCAACGTGCCGATCCTTGTAGACGTGAGAATGCTGTAATCGCGAGATGAGGATGGACTGACCGCGACACGAAGTACACCACGGTTGGCAGCGTCCATCGGGCCTTGAAGTATATATCATAATCTTGTGGAAGCGAAGACAGAACGTCCCAGATCCAAGCCTAGAAATGCGGGTCAGTCCTCGCTCTCGGGTCCGTCCAGCGCCACTTACCGCCAGGGTTGCGATGTATAGATACCTAGAAGCTTCGTACTGGTCGGCGAGGGTTGGTGGTAGAAATGCGAGTGGGGTAGTGGGATTGATGACCCCGGGAGGGAGGAGCTGCGATGTTGTGTCGTTCAACGACATCGCGGGGGTTCGTACTGGAAGGGGTGCGGCGACGAGGGAGCGCTCTGCACTTGGGGCGCTCCCTTCTTAGATGGTCGAGATTGCCACACATGCCCGGATGTGTAAAGTACTAACAGCGTGACACAGTCGCAAATTTGACGATAACGCGGAGTGCGATCTGGTTTGTTCCAAGTCCGGTGGTTCCGGGTACAGCCTCAACTTCTTCCGCGACGTCGACGAGCTGCCAGGATCTGGCAGAATCGCCGGACCTCCTACACCTCGTGGCACTGGAAGACGGATGGACGTCCTTCAGAATTGCCCTGCACTGCCAATGACTTACCCGCTGCATCAGGCCCCATTTCTTAGATACGGGCAGCTGTCCGGATGTCTTAAACCTCGAGCTGTGTAGCGATCCCTACGCCGCTAACGATGGCTTTCCCTGCCCAAGACTTTGCTCCTTACCTCTGGCGTCAGTCTGACGCCGAGCCAGGCGTGTTCGTACGCCGCGGCGCTGGCGGCGAGGCTTTCGAGGACTTCTGCAACCGCGCCATTTACGGCGAACAGAACCTCTTCCTCGGAGTCCATCTTAAGCTCGCCAAGCCGGTCGACGCTGCAGTTCTACTGCGCGCTTTCCGCTCTGCTTGGATCTCCCTTCGCTTCGTTATCCCAACCCTCGCGCTGGAAACTAAGCAGGACGCGGCGGACAACACGCTCCTCGTTTACAAAGTCGCGAAGGATCTCGCCGATGTTACGCTCTGGGCTGAACGTACGGCGCAACTGGTCGAGACGTCCACCGACCTCGACGAGATCCGCGCGAACGCCTGCACGCGGACGCTTCCCGACGCTGCCGGCGACCAGACTTTCATTTATCTCGTCCCGCAGGCGTCCACGACCGAATATGGTGTCTTGCTTCAGACGCACCACACGCCCTTCGACGGCGGAGCCACCAAGATCGTTATGACGCGCTTCCTGGAGATCCTGTCGACATATATCGACAACGAGGCCTTGGCGCAGAAGCACGTCTCGTCCCTTTCCTGGGGAAAGGAGACCGACAACCTACTCCCTGCGTATACGAAAGTCGTCGCGTCTACGGAACCTTTGAGCGGTCCTGCATACGACCAGACGCTCGGGGCAATCATGGGCGGTTTTGGGCACCACCTTCCGGTAAGAGACACCACGCGCGGCATGCTCGTTGACGCTGATATCCTGCGTAGCGCCAGCACGGCTACAAGAAGCGCGGTGAGGGGCTGGGCGTTTCACGCCGCATCGAACACAAGTTCTCCAAGGAGGAGAGCGAGCGCATCGTCGCCAGCGCTCGCGCGTCTGGCTTCACTGTGAACCATATCGGTGAGTGCAGGCGCTCAGTTTATGCCTACGTTTACGCTTGAGCTGTCGCATGCTGACGCGCCCTTGCAGTGCACGCTGCGGCGTACCTTTCGGCGCTTCATGATAATCCGGACGTCAAGGACGACGCATCCTTCTTCGTGTTCGGCCTGGCCGACTGCCGCGGCCGCCTCGCCCCGCCGTACAACGAGCCACTTGGCTACCCCGGCTACTGTCTCGGAATTTCAGGTGTCGCGGTCCCTCTTTCGCAAGTGAAGGGTGAAGACCGAAAAGCACAGCTTCGCTCTATCGCGGAGGTTATCAAGGTCGAATACGCCGCCCAGAAGGCCCACCCTGCGCTTCTTGGAGTTGTCGCGCAGGAGGTCGAGTTGTTTCTCCACCACGTCAAGACTGGACCGTACGTTCCGTCCTCTTTGACTGCTCATGTGCGCTGACGATATGTTCGAAAGGCCGCCTGCACCGTGGATGGGTCCTTGGTATGCTGGCGATGGCATCGGCGAGAGGTACCTCCACCCCGTGTACAAGGACGCGGAGGGCAAGGATGCGATCACGATCACAGACTACTTCACTTCATTGAAGCAGGTGCAGCCAGGCCCGTAAGTCTTGTCCTACGCAATCCGTCCTGAGCATACGTACTCATTCTGTGCAGCTATGTCCGTTCTTATTCCTGGGGCGGCTCCCTCACGATCAGCCTCGACTTCAACGACGCTGCGATGCCATTGGCCGACTGCGAGGGCATTCTGCAGGATATCATCCAGTCCATTCGCACGATCGTCTAAAGTTGTGTCGCAGTCCGTCGTGCAATCCTGATTCTGTCACATCTCCATGTCCCTTACATACGTGTCAATGCGACTGCATACCCGAGACCTGCAATGTTCACGCGTCATGAGGGTAATCTTGGCTTGTAGCTTGCGTTGTCTAGATGCCAATTGTATAAGTCATTTCGTCAACCGCGTGACCTTCGAGCATCCAGCTGGTGCACCGGTGGTAATTCACCTGGAATTCCGTGAGGCAGCCAGCTGTCTGTGAAGGGAGGGACCGACCCTCGGAAATTGTATACCTAATCGGGGTCTTGCACCTTCCGCGGCGAGCGCGAGAACTTTTGAATAGCGCAACATCCTCGGCCAAGTCCGCAAGAGTTGTTCGATCGTGGCAGGACCCCCCCCAAATTCTCTGCGGCGGGATCCGTTCAAGGAATGTCAATGTCGCATCGTGTGGGCTCGCTGTCAGTGTCTGCGTTGTCAGTGCCAGTGTACAAGATTGAAGGCTCCGAATGTGGCAAGTGAGCAGCCGCCGAACTACCCGCCCAGTACGTTCTCACACAAACATGAGCGATTAGCGCTCTGTTCTTGATGGGAATTTCCTCCGGTTCACTGCTTCTACGCTCTCGAAGGACCAAACGGGTTCTCTATCGGCCACACGTGGGTGTTCCCTGCCCTTCAAGCCGCTTTCGCCGGCTTCGGAGGGTTCGGCATCTCGTATGGATGCATCTATCATAGACGTATAGATTTCAAAACTCCTCATTCCCTGAGTATCTGACGAAGATGAGTCCGCTTCGGACGAGGCTCATCGCATAGCCGCGACAACGATGTCAACTCATCACCCGAGGTCCGACGGCGCATGGCGCACAGGGTTATGATAGGGTCCGCTGTATGTGTGAACAGCTGTCGGACGCCCGTGGAGTGTCGCACACTGATGCATTGTCGCCGTGGCATCTGTCACTGGATTTCACCGCTCGCAGCGGTACTGAAATTTCGTGTTACGACTCTGTGACGGTCGCATAACGCGTAACGCATGCAAGTAAATCAGAATCATACGCAGCCTTACAGATTCCTGTGCACCAGAGTCACGCATATATAGTCTGATCGCCCACATGTCATGTCACCTTCATTCAGTCACTCCTAGATGATTCCCGTGGCGATTGTGCGTATTGAACATTCGCCGCCGACCTCGAGGCGCTAGTGGCTTACCTCTCGAAGGTTGGTATTGCCGCGAGGCTCCCAAGTGGGGCTCACAGCTCCTCGGACTTTGACTATCAGTCTTTCAATGAATTCCTCCTCAAGAAGGGAGAGTCGTACGAGCGCATCCCCGCGGATAGACTCAATATCGATGCGTATGTCCGAACCTCACGTCTCGCTCGGTCTACGTCCTCATCGCCTGCAGCCTGCAAGGACGCGCGCTTGGGCAGATCCTCCCGAAGAATGGGTCGTTCCTCAAGAACCTCGAGAAGTTCGACCACGTCGAGTTCGGCATTACGGCCAAAGACGCCCGTGCGATGTCGGTGGGCACTAGAGTCCTCGTCGAACTGGTATTGTCCTTGGCGTCTTTTGTACTGCTTGTCCCTGACATCTTCTCCTCAGGGCTTTCTCGCCCTCCTCGACTCCGGAATAGACTACCGCGGAGAAAATGTCGGCTGCTACATGTCGGCCGTCTCACACGACATGTTCATGCTGAGTGGACAGGTCCTTCGAGTGCGTAGATCCCCTTGCAGTTGGCTAACAATTACCGGTATCAGGACGAGTTCGAAGCGCGCGGCTCCTTTGCCCAAATACCCGCAATGGTGGCCAACCGTGTCAGTTACCATCTCGACCTACGGGGGCCGTCCCTGCCGATCGACACAGCCTGCAGCTCAAGTCTCACTGCGACCCATCTCGCAGTGCAGGCGATTTCCGCGGGCGAATGCGAGACCGCTCTCGTCGGCGGGAGCCAGATCAACCTTCGGTACGCTCAGTTTGATATCGTTATTCACTGAGGTTAATCACGTGAGCAGGGTCGTAGACTGGTTCAACTATAGTCACGGAGGCGTCCTTTCGTCTGACGGGAAATGCAAACCATTCGATGCGAATGCGGATGGGTTGGTGATCGGTACACGCGCCGGAGGACACTGGCACTACTAATGCAGTTGATTCACAGATTTTCGCGCGGTGAAGGTGCAGTGGTGATGGTACTGAAGAGGCTGAGCGCGGCGGTGCGGGACGGTGACAAAATCTACGGCACTGTGAGTACATGCGATACCTGGCTTGACCGTCTCGTTCTCACGCGATGAAAAGATTCTCGGGACTGCGATTAACTCGAACGGCAGCAGGCAGCCCGTCTACGCTCCAGATGCCTTGGCCCAAGAGAAGGCTATGCGCGAAGCGTTTCGCAGAGCCGGTCGCCGGCTGTCAGACGTCGACTTCGTCGAGCTACATGCGACCGGGACCGCGCGCGGAGATCCGACGGAAGCTAACTGGGCCGGTCGCGCATTTCAGCGTGATGCCGAGCTGCTTATCGGGAGTGTCAAAGGCAACATTGGGTACGTATTTGGCGTCTCAGGTATCGGCGTGAATCTTACACAGACGCCGTGGCGATCGCAGGCATCTCGAGATCACGGCCTTTCTAGCGTCGCTGTGCAAGGTCTGCTCGATTCTACAGACCGGGGACATTCCGCCCAACGTCAACCTCTCGCGCCTGAACCCGGCAATCCGTTGGGACGAGTATCGCATGCGCGCCCCTCTAAGCACGGAGCGCCTCCCGTGCCGCTCGCAGAATGGGAAGTCTCTCATCAGTATGACGAGCTCCGGCATTGGCGGGTCAAACGGGCACTGTGTCGTCGAGTCTCCACCTAGGATTAGTGCAGATGGGTGTTCGCCTTTCTGGTCGGGCGCTCCGCCTTTCTACCTCGTGGTAGCTGGCGCACTCTCCCCGCGTTCCCTCCCTCTCATCATTGATCGTGTGAGGGAGGACATCAGCGACGAATTGCTCGCAGACTCGGACGTCAGTCTCACCTACTGCCGTCGAGCGCGCTCCATGCCATGGCGCTCGTTTGCTGTAGCTGGAGAACACGGATCCGTCTCTTTCTCTCAGCCTCGGCTTTTCTCTTCAACCAAGACATCTACTGTGGCTGTATTCAGCGGTCAAGGACCACAACATATGCTCAGTAAGTTACCCCTAGCCTTCCTAGTTGGCTCCCGAGTCCTGACGTAACTTCAGTGGGCAAGGATCTATTCCACCATTGCATTCCCTTCAGGGATACTGTCCTGGAGCTCGATTCCATCTTCCTCGGGATCACAGGAAAGTCTCTCCGCTGCGATTACGGACTCTTCGATGGCAACGTCGGAACCGAGGTCCTCGGCGATATCTGGCCGATTTCCGTCACTCTCCCGGCTTTGACCGTGTTCCAGCTTGCCCTCTTCGATGCTCTTACCGCGCTGGGCGTCAAGTCAGACGCGCTCGTCGGCCACTCTGCCGGCGAGGTCGCTATTATATATGCCTCTGGCGCCGGTTCGAAGGCCCTGGCTCTCGAGGTTGCGATCGCTCGCGGTCGCGCAATGTCCATCCTGGAGCAGCACGCTGGGACGATGGCCGCCGTTAACTGTTCTGCCGACGTAGCCTCTGATATTTTGCGCGATGTCATGCTCGACCTGGGTGGCGGCTCTCTTGAAATTGCTTGCTACAACGCGGACGAAGCTGTGACGCTCTCCGGCTCCGTTAAGAACGTCGAGCTCGCGATCTCTAAAGCCAAGTCGAAGGGCCTCTTCGCGGCAAGACTGCGCACCCGCGTCCCAGTACACTCCAGTATGATGGATCTGTGCCAATTCGAGTATCAGGCCGCGCTGCGCGATGTGTTCTCGCGTCACGCTTTGAGGCCCTGCGTTCTGCCAGTGTACTCTGCCGCCACGGGTCTCAAGCTCGACGGTCTCTTGGACGCAGACTACTTCTGGAACAATACTCGTGGACCGGTTCTCTTCACGGACGCCATCCGTGGCGCGTTGAAGGCAGTCGGGCCGTCGTCGCTTGTCGAGATCAGCCCGCACCCGGTACTCTCTTCGTATCTCCAATCGCTCGCCCCGGACTCTACAGTCGTCGTGTGTCCAGCGCGTCGGCCGAACCACAAGCTCGGAGAGTCCACTGTAGAAGTCGCAAGCCTCCTCACGGCTATCGGCAGCCTGGCGACGGTAGGATGCTCGAAGATCGACTTCAAGGCTTTAGCGGGGCCGCGCTCGCGTATCCTGCCGTCGCCACCGCAATATCCCTTCGCTCCCAAGGACGTTCCGTATCGCGTCCCGTCTTACGATGTTGCGCGTTATCTCCAGGAACGGAACGGCCCACTGAACTACCCGAACATGCGCATCAACGCTCTCACTCACCCCAGTCTGGCCGACCACGTCATTAAAGACGAGCCGATTATGCCCGCGTCCGGTTACCTCGAGATGGTGAGCCATTTCTCATTCTCGTCTGCGCATGCTCACCTTTCGCCTAGGCATTGGAATATGGCGCTCGCACGCTTTGGAATATCGAGTTTCGCAGTATCCTTCCCTTGAGCGCTGACCGATGGCTTCCTGTTCAAGTCTCGTTAGACGGGAATGTGTGGCAGGTCAGAACACCGAGTTCGCTCACTGCGTCCGAGTGGGAGGCTGAGGTGCGAAATGTCCCTCGATCTATTGCATCGCTGTTAACAGTCGCCAGTTCACCAAAGTCAACGCTCGTGGCTTCTTATCGAGCGCCGTTCACGGGCCTGACCCTAGCGCGCTTGACGTTGCGGCCATCGCTGCGCGTTGTCATCCGCTTCCAATGCAAGGTCGGTGTGGTCAACATCAATTATCGTCGTATTGACCTAGTTCCTAGCCTACTACACCGAATTGCAACAATTTGGATTGCAGTATGGACCGCAATATCGACGTATTGAGTCGATGGCAGTCGCGCACGACGACCGACACGGCACTACAGAGGCCCTCGTCCGTATTCGCGCATGGAGCGCGGATCTTGCAGAGTGCGTGCGCGCTTTCCATCCGTCATCAAACAAGCTCATCGAGTAACAGGGAACCACCGTTCATATTACACCCCGCGATCCTGGACGCTGCATTCCACGCAATGGCGCATCCGAGCCTTTCTGGTAATCGTGATCCTGCACTATACATGCTGCCTGCTCGGATACGGTCCATTGTGACGCATGAGGCCCTTTACGGCAGCGTTAAACCGACGATCGTCATTGCGCACATCACATCTCGGAAATGGACACCAGGTACATAGACTTCTATATTTCATGTGCCTCGCTCATTACTGTTGCAGATTCAATCACCTGGGACTGTGTTATATCCGATGAGGCTGGGAGCCCCGTGTGCACAGTTCGTGGTCTGGAGTTCGACATGCATGGACAGTCGTTGGTTCCAACCGTGCTTCGGCGCTACGATCTATCCATGGATGCAACTGGCGGCGAACTCGATGTTGCTCCTTCTTCGCATTCGTCGCACAACTACAGTTTCACGACCTTAGCTGATCATATCCCCTCCCACTACCTCATCGCGTTCGTGCATGGCGAAGAGATCCAGCTGCAACGCGATATCGCCACCCTTGACGAGGCGGACGACCTGACGCTATGGTTTACCGCTCCTGTCGGAGTCGAGGCTGACGCGGCGATTGGCTTCACTCGCTCGTTCAGACGCGAGTATCCAGCTTGGAACGTCTACTGCGTCTCTTTCGCGAGCTCGGTCAGCGTTACTGCTGTAAGGCAGGCGACGATTCGCCTAGTCAGTCTCCCGACTTTGGAGAACGAGATGTCGATTGACGAGCGCGGCACCATTCGTGTTCCCCGCGTGACGGAGATCGCTAAGCCGCGGCGCGATGCAACGTTCGATCCTCGTCGCCCATGGGAATTGCGCGGCGCTACCGTGTTCCATGTTAGCACGCCTCTGCCATATGACGGCGAGGTCATCGTCGACGTCGACCTCTTGTCAGAGAGTGACGATGCCGTGCGTGGGTTCATGGGACGGCGGCGAGTCGATGGCGCCCGCGTTGCTGGTGTGGTCCTTCCGCACCCGACCAACATCCTTTGCGCGCCCAGTTCTTACTTCTGTCCTGTTCCCGACCTCCCGGCTACGCATCTCGCACGACTCCCAATCATCGCGATGGTGGTATGCGGCCTGGCTCTAGGTCACCGGCTTCTGGATGCTGCCAAAGACCTTCAACGCATGTCCATCATCGTATTCCCGAGCGATACGCCGACGGGTCAGAGCATCGTTCAAGTACTCACCTTGGCAGGCGCACATGTGACGTCCATCCCGTCAACCGAATCCGACTACGACATCGCGCTCGCGCACACTGGGTCAGCAGACATCGTTCTTTGTGGGCACACGGACGCGGCAAAGGTTGCTGTTTCACGCGAAATGCTCCTCGAGTCTGGGACGCTCTTCTGCTGGAACCACGCCGTCGACGGGATCCCTGGTACCTTGAAGCATCGTCCATGGCTCATCGCGAGCGCGCTCTCGACGTTGCTAACAACCGTTGTCGATCGCATCGCTACTCTTTCCCCGCTGGCGTACGAGTCCCCAGATGCAATCTTGCGTCGAACATCTCCAGCCGCCGTCGCTGGGCCCGTGCACGAACAACTCTTCGATCCTCGCCGTGCGTACGTCTTGGTCGGTGGCATCGGCAGTCTTGGTGCACAAATTGCTCTATGGATGTACAAGGTGAACTTCTTTCTGAGTGTAAGAGCAGCAGTGACTGATCCGTATGCAGCACGGCGCGCGGAATCTTGTGCTCACATCACGGTCGGGCAAGGAGAGCCTCGTCAAGCGCGGCGACACGTCTGCCCTGCGCGCATTTGCCTATCTAGAGGCACAGAAAGATCTCTCGATTTCGCTTCACGCCGTGGATGCAACGGACGAGATCAAGACGAAGCAGCTGTTCAGTCAGATCACCGGGCCAATCGCTGGCTGCCTCCTCGTTTCTGCGCTCTTCGTGGACAATGCTTTCCGCCGCCATACAGCGGAGTCATACGCAGCAGCATTCGCGCCTAAGGTCACCGCTTTCCGCGTCCTGGAGAAGCTACTCGATATCCGCTCGCTCGACTGGTTCATCGCGCTCTCGTCCTTCATGGCTTTCTTGGGCAACCCTGGACAAACGAGCTACGCCAGGTGCGTATGCAGTGACTGCCGATGATGATCCGCTCACGTGTGCGTGAAGTGCAAACGCCATCTTGAATGGTCTCCTGCAGACATATCCCAATGCGTGCGCTATTGTAAGCCTCCTCATCCGAATCCTACCTTGAATACTAATTCAGAATGTCGTCCAGGCTGCCCCGCTCATCACCGACAGTGCTCTTGCTACAGCCGGGGCGAGTCACATGAAGCACCTGAGTACATGGGGCTATACATCCAGAGGTCAGTTCGACATCGTTGAGACCATGTCCAGTCCTTGCTTACGTTCTTGCAGAGTTCTGCGCCGTGCTTGAAGATTGCATCCTGCTCCTGCGCGATGGCCCCGTTGGGATCTACATACCCGATCTCGCATGGGAGATGGTGGCGCAGACGAACGGTGTCGCTCCGTACTTCAAACACCTCCTGAAAGACAGCGCGACATCCCAAGACGAGAATCCAAAGGCGTCGACATTGCCCTCAATCGACGTCGTCATACGCAACGTTCTCGATGTATCGGATGGCGACTTCAACGCTGCCGTTCCGCTGACATCGTATGGTCTCGACTCGCTTTCGGCCGCGCGCCTCGCCCAGGAACTTCAGTCGTATTTGAAGGTTACGCAGATCCAGCTTCTCAGCGGCGTCACCACCAACGACTTGCGCGCGCGTATCAGCAAGTCCAACGAGGATGCACCAACCTCCAACGGTGTTGGGCCGAAAGACGACAAGTCAGGCACTGCACCGCCGCCGCCGCAAGCGACGCCCGCTACACACGATGAAGACGAGATGCTTAGACTTGTGGAAGATCTAGCCAAAGGACTGCGACGCGTCGCGGTCAACGGCGTCGCGGTCAACGGCGCCTCGGTCAACGGCGCCTCGGCGAACGGCGTCTCGTCCTCCCTGAAACCTCAAGGCACGGTCGTCCTCATCACCGGAACGACCGGGACCCTCGGCTCTGCGATCCTGGCCAGTCTTGCGGCGCTTCCCTCTGTCAGCAAGATCTACGCCGTGAACCGCGCTCAGACCGGAGGCGACGGGCTCGAGGAGCGGCAGCGCCGAGCGTTCGCTACGCGTGGGCTCAGTGTCACCGCTGACGCGCAGCGGAAGATTGTACAAGTCCCCGCGGTCCTTCACCAACCTGATCTGGGTGTATCGCCAGGCTTGATCAAGGAGGTGAGCTACTTCCCTACCAGTGTTCCATTTCGATGCTGACGTTGGATGTGTATCAGATGCAGCACTCTGTCACGGTGATCATCCATAACGGTGAGTTTGTTACCTATAGGGGTCTACAGGCGATGGAATACTAACGCACGGTGGGATAGCCTGGCCTGTCAACTTCAATATCCCCTTGTCGGCCTTTAGGGAATCGTTGGAAGGCACGAGGAACCTGATCAGCTTCGCACTGAACTCGTCGCGTCCGACGCCGCGCTTCATATTCATCAGTACCACCGCAACCATCAACAGTACGTTCCTTACCCTCCACCGCTTGATGACACTGCATATCTTACCGTACTCTAGACGCAAAGCTTGACGCACCCGCTACCGAAACCACTTCAACCTCGCCCGGCGATGCGATGGACAACGGATACTCCAAGTCGAAATGGATCGCGGAATCTCTAGTCGCCGAGTTCGGTACCGTCGTCCGCGTCGGCGTCGTCTCTGGCGCGCCGAACGGGGCGTGGGATTCGTCGCATTGGGTACCTGCGATGCTCGCGGCTTCGAAAGTTGTTGGATCTGTCCCGGTCGCGGATGCGGTGCGTCCTTCCAGCAGTTGTGTTTGTTTATGCAGCTGTGCTTAACGTGTGCAGACTGTATCGTGGATCCCACTCGCATCCGCCGCGACGGCTATAACAGACATCGTCCTGGCGCCTGCATCTCCAGAAAAAGCTCAAGTTCTGCACCTCATCCATCCACGTCCAGTCCAATGGTCCACACTCATGACTCACCTCGGTCCCACCGTCAAAACGGAAGACTTCACTTCCTGGGTCCGACGTCTCGAACGTAGCGACGGGAATTTGAACGAGATGGTGAAACCTGCACTTCGACTACTCGATTTCTTCCGTGACATGCGCGACCGCGCTGCACAAGGACAGCGAGCGAAGGAGAAGGAGGGGGCGTACGACGGGTTTATGGTCCCGCGATTGGATATGAGTGGGATGCTGGCTGTGTCGCCGTCGTTAAGGAACTTGGCGCCTTTGGGCGAGGAGGACGTTCGAAGCTGGCTCGCGTCTTCCGAGGGCTTGCTGTAGTGGATCATAGAGACGTACATTTCGCAAAGAGTGGGAGTGGTAGCCTGTACCATAGAAAGCCCTAGAACGTAGAACATCATACATACTGTACTTGGACATACGACTCGGATGCACAGTCGGGAGTCGGAAGCAGCAAACGAAGCAAGAGAGGAGCGGAGACTGAGACTGAGAGCGGACGACGGAAGATGATATGTAGCAGAGCGGATCGACGACCGTAACCAATGATAGCAGATTCTGAGACGAGAGCGGGAAGCAGGAGCGGGAGAAGAGAGGATAGCAGATTGAGAGCGAGAGTTCGTAGTGCAGCAGGAGGAGGAGGGGACAGTATGGTATGATACAAGCGAAAAGCCGAAACGTAGAAGAACAAGCACCTAACTTACCGCCACACCCTCGACCCGGCAGCCTTCAAGCGCGCATCATACTGGAACATCTTGCCTATCGGACTCATCTCAGAGCTGCTCGCGCGACTCGGCGCCGGCGACGGTGCGTCCAGGTGGTGGTGAAGGAGGGGCAGAGGCTTTGTCGGGGTGTGCTCTTGGGTGTACGGATCTTCGGGGGAGGTGGGCGTGTCAGCGTCGACTCGAAAGCAAAAGACGAGGCTCGGAACTCACAATTCACATCCCCCCGCACGCGCATATTCTCCTTCTCATCCTCACCATCCTTGTCCGCGACCACTCCCTCATGCACCTCATCGTACCCCAACTCCTTCAGACTCAACGTCCTCCCGGGGCCCTTCTTTTGTACGACGAACGGATTCTCCGCCTCGTCGCGGTTCGACGCTCGTAGTGGGTTCCGCTGCCGTTTGACGGGTGACGGAGCCCGCATCGCTCTCGGGCCACCGATCCTCTTCGGAGGAGCAGCGGTGGAGGCGCCGGCGTTGAACTTGGACGCGAGTTGCTTTACGGACGTTTGACGTTCTGGTACACGATCGGGGTCGTATAAACCGAGAGAGGAAGCGGGTCTGCCGCCGCGTTCGTCGTGGTCGGGGTTCTGGCGGAGAGAAGACGCGCGAGAGTGGGCGGGGACGAGTAATGGAATCGAGCTCGTCCGCGGGCGCCCGGTACCGTTTGTCGAAGTGCGCAGCGGACGCGTCGATACGGCGGGGTAGGGTACGGCGGTGTTGTGTCGCGCGACTGTTGGGTTGGCGGAGGACTGAAGCATCGTCACGGACGTGGTAGAATGTCTAAACAGCGCGCGTTCGTCGCGGTCTTTAGCGGGTGGAACAGGCGCAGTCCTCGTCGTGCTTGAGAACAAGACCGTACTCCCCGTGCTCGCGCTCCGTCGCAGACTCCTATCGTGATCGTCATCACGCTGGTCTTCCTTGCGCAGTAGAAAGTCGAACACGAGACTGGCGCGCACGCTCCCACTCCTTGTCAACTGCGCCTTCTCGCGCGCGTCGTCGGGAGCGACCTGCACCGGGGCCATGTCGGAATCCAAGCGTACAGAAGGCGAGTGGGCGTCTGCGGAGCCGACTTCTGCGATGAGCGAGGAGAAGTAGAGTTCTTCGTCTTGTTCTGGTTCGGGGAGCGGAAGGAAGGACGCGTCTGGGTCGGGGTTGGCGTCGAGCATCGTCGCGCTGGTCGCTCAGTTCAGCAATAAGTAACTCGCGAGGAAAGGAGGGACGTACTCGATAAGTTTGTCAGCCCAGGCAAGGACGTCCCCGCTCTCGTCCTCGTCGTCGTCGTCGCTGTCCTTTGCGGGACTCGCGTGCAGCAGACTGCGCAAGTCCGTACTGGCCCTGTTCCGCTGCTTGCGCTCCCTATCGCGGTCGCGCGCGGGCGTGTTGCGGAACTGCTCGTCCAGGTCACGTGGCTGGGCGCCGTGCGTCGCGTAGAGTGCCATGAGGTTGGAGAGGTTCGCGTCGGAGCGCAGACGCTGGAGCTGGCGCGCGTCTTCTGGAGATAGGATGGGCGGTGGTTGGGCAGTCTGGCGCGGCGGGGTGACGGGCCCGACGTCGAGGCTGGGAACGGGTTTACGAGTCGGTGGCGGCGGAGGAGGAGGGGCCATGTCCGAGCGGGAAGACGGGACGCGGGACCGGGGCTGGGGCTCGTGGACGTGCACTTTGTACGACGGCTGGCGGTCGAGGTACGAAGACGCGCGCGAGTTGGCGCGGGTGACGTCGTTTATCGGGTGTGGCATGGGCGGCGCGTTCGGGTCCAGAAAGTCGATCTGCGAGTACACGCTCGCGTTCCTCGACGACATCCGTAGAAGCTCATTCTCGCTTATCGTGCGTCGTGCCGGTTGCGGCGGTGGTGCCTGGGGCGCAGGCTTGGACTTGGATTTGTCCTTCCTGCCGCGCAGAGACGAGAACAGACGTGGGAAGAACCCCATGGCGGGTACGTCGGGAAGGTTGGGCAACAGCGGAGTCTCAACATCGCGCGTCCTCGTCCCGTGCCTCCCGGGCGGCTCCTTCTTCTGCACGTTTGGACCCGCAGCACCCTGCAAGAGTCTGCGGGACTTACTTTATAATCTCGGGTGCCCCCCCAACAGCAATCAGGGCTGCTGCGTGGTATTGAACACGATATATAGCCTGGAAATTAGTGTCCATTGACACCGTACACAGTACGAGACCGTCATCCGTATGACTCAGGAGCTGCTTCATTAGCCATGCGCGACGTATTTCTCGATGCGAGTCCGTGCCAGATCCTCTCTTCCCTTCTCGGTCCTGACAGCCGCGCATCTCCAGACTTCCCGCGGACCGCGGACAAGGGCGCCTGCCACCTCTGAACTCGCGCTGCATCGTACGTCCACATCGTGCGCGTCATTACAGAGCCCATGCTGCGTCATATCACCGCCGGCCGCCACTCGCGCACCCAGAGTATCGCTGTTAAACTCGATGACGGTCACGTTCAGGCTCGAATCCGACCTGTTCCTCCTGTTCACCGACAGCAAGATGGTCGCCAGGCTGAGGCTGTAGTTACAATGCTTTGGATCAAAACGTCAAGTTGGAGCAATGATACCATGAGTTCCTGATCATACCACACGAAAAACACCTCGAAGACAATAAAGGGAGCTACTGTTACAAGCACAGAACAAGAACGTCCGAGTACGCCTCTATACTAATCGTCGTCGCTCTCATCGCCCTTCCGTCCCGCCTCGCGCAACATTGTCTCGAACGGAGACGTCACACTGCCTGTGGTGGGAGCGGGAGGCACTGGAGGGCCCTTCCATAGCTCGAGGACGAATTTCGCCAGTTCCGGGTCGACGCTGCACGAAAAAATGAAGATTTGAATATCCGTCACACAGAGAGAAAGGGAGGGGGAGTGTTGAGTACTCACGCCTTCCAATGCGTCGTACTCCCATAATGCGGTGCCCCCTCCACAGTATACTTCGTAACTTTTCCCCCTTGCAATTGCTTCGCGAACGACTCGAAGTATTCCGGCGGGTACGCGATATCCTCCGAACACGGCGCCAGGACGATCGGCACTTCCTTCAACTTGTCGAGTTCCGCGGGTGTGAAGCCTTTACGAGCGGTGAAAAAGGTGACCGTCGTACTCTCCAGCGCGGGGAAATTCGAAGGCGGCCAGTGGTATAGACATTGCGGGTGCGTTACGGTGATTAAGCTCGAGCGAGAGTTAGTACAGTAAGGAGGGAAGAGAGAGGAGGGAGAGTGACGCACGCGTCTATGAACGCGGAGCTTTGAGAGTTCCAGCAGAGTTGCAAGGAGCCGTGGATTGCGTCGCTGTGTGTGCTGATCAGAAAGGTATACAGTACATAGGTCGCTGTCGCTATCACTGTGACGCGTACTTACTTGAGAGCTTCCCGGTCCACAGTCTCACTCGCGTACGCCTCCTTCCAGACTTCGCATACCTGTATCCGTCCATTTGCAACGTCCTCGGGCTTCAAATCCAAAGCGAGGGAGGAAGTGAGGGGGTTGTCAAACTCGAGACCTGGGAGGCGTACATACCTCCGGACCACCGAGTGGCGAGACTAAGAACAAACCATTCACTTTTGCAGGGAAGGACAGCGCGAGACGGAGCGCGATAATAGTGCCCATCGAGAGCGCGAAGATTGTGCATGGTGGGAGGTGCAGTGCGTCCTGCCACGGTCGTGACGGTGAGCCTGGGAGAAAGTGAGAGAGCGTGAGACGAACCATGAACGCGTTAACGTCCTCCGCGGCTTCTCGCTCGGTGTACACGGCTGGAACTGCACCCTCCGTCCGGCCGTGCGAGAGTAAGTCGAGTGCGACGAGGTTGAAGCGTCGTAACGTCGGGTCTGCGAATTGCGCTGTAGAAAGTAAAGTAAACGACGCGTCAGAGACGAATAGGCCAGATATCACAAGTAGCGACGTGTGACGTACGGTGGAAGATGGTCGACGGGACCCAAGCGGCGTGCAAGAACAACACCGTCGGCAAAGCGGGATCCAAGCTGTCAGAATCCTCGTTGCTAGGAGTCGAGATGCAGTAAAAGAACGAGACGGGGCCGTGAGGCGTTTGGACGTCGATGGTATGCGTCATGAGAGCAAAGAGGAAAGACGGCGCGGACAATCCAGAAGTTGCTCATTATATTCTCGGGTCGCGTGCCTGAAGTCTAGGATAGTTCCGCGCCAGAAGTCGTTGGGCTTCTAGACGGGTGGGTGTGATGCCGAGACTCCAGCGCCGATCTACAGGATCCTCGCCGGCGCTTGCCGACTTGGAATGAATGTCTAGAAAGATGAGTCCGTCGTACCAGAGGTCGTGGATTACATTGTACAGTTGCCACGATCTAACGCCCCGGGAGCAGAGCTGTAATGCTCGCCTACTCCGCACCATGATGCCACCATCTCCGAGTCTCCGCTCCCGTTGGCGTAGAACATCTTGCAGTGTTTTAATGGCTCCTTTATCACTCTACGACGATTAAGAGAGTGAACCATTTCCCGTCGCGGCCGAGTCGCGGGGCTTTCGAAGAAGAAGCGATGATACTATAGTCACATGAAAATCGCCCATAGACAAGCAGATAAGTACTGATACAAGCATAGTCAGAAGTCCGAGTCCGAGTCCGAGTCCTAGTCATCCGAGTCGTCGCTTTCGTTCCCCGTCCATCCCGCCTCACGCAACATCGTCTCAAAAGGAGACGCGACACTCCCCGCTTCTGGCGCGGCAGGGACTGAAGCGCCCTTCCACTGCTCGAGTACGAAGTTTGCCAGTACCGGATCGACACTGCAAGAAACAAGGGATTAGAGAGTGATAGAGAGAGAATAAACCAAAGGAGGACTTACGCCTCCCAATGCGTCGCGCTCCCATAATGCGGCGCACCCTTCAACGTATACTTCGTAACCCTCCCACCCTCCAACTGTCGCGCGAACGACTCAAAGTATTCAGGCGGGTACGCGATATCGTCCGAACACGGCGCCAACACGATCGGCACCTTTCGCAACTTGTCGAGTTCTTCGGACGAATAGACTTCGCCTTTCCGCGAGGTGAAGAACGTGACCGTCGTACTCTCGAACGCGGGGAAATTCGCAGGCGGCCAGTGGGATTGGCATTGCGGGAACGTTATGGTCGTTAATCTGACCGAGGATGAGTGGCGGGAGGGGAGGGGGAGGAGACAGCGCACGCGTTTGCGAAACCGAAGTTCTGAGAGTTCCAGCAGAGTTGTAAGCCGCCGAAGACTGAGTCGCTGCAGGTGTCAGGTCAAAAGGAGGCAGCGTAGTTTTTACAGTATGACTTACCTGAGCGCTTCCTGGTCGACAATCTCGCTCGCGTACGCCTCCTTCCAGACTTCGAATACCTGTCTTCGTCCATTCGCAGCGTCCTCAGGCTACGAAGAGGTCAACCAATCACCTCGGCCAGCCTCAGGAGCGGACTCACCTCCGGAGCTCCGAGCGGCGAGACGAGGAATAAGCCATTGACTTTTTCGGGGAAGGAGAGCGCGAGACGGAGGGCGATGATTGTGCCCATTGAGAGTGCGAAGACTGTGCATGCTGGGAGCTTCAGCGCGTCCTAAATACTCTCGTGAGATGAGAGACGCAAGAAGGAGAGGGACGCACCATGAACGCGTTAACGTCCTCCGCGGCTTCACGCTCGGTGTACACGGCGGGTACGGCGCCCTGCGTCCGGCCGTGCGAGAGCAAGTCGAGCGAAACGAGGTTGAAGCGTCGTAACGTCGGGTCCGCGAATTGCGCTGTAGAGTAAACGACCCGTCAGAGTCGCAAGAAAGAGGTTACGAAATATCGCGTACGGTGGAAGATGGACGACGCGATGTAGGCCGGGTGTAAGAACAGCACTGTCGGCAACGCAGCATCCACACTGTCCGAGTCGTCGTTTGTGGGAGTGGAGATGCAGTAATGGAACGAGACAGGGCCGTGGGACGTCTGTGCGTCGATGGTGCGCGTCATCTCTAAGTTCGAGTTCAAGGAAGGAGGGAATGAAAGCAGACGATCCGAAAGTGTGGGGTATATAAATTCGTGCCTGAAGTCTAATGGAAAGCCTCAAGCGGCGGATAGTTCCGCGCCAGCGCCAGCACCATGCGCCATGCCGTTGGGCATCTTCTAGACGGACGGGGATGATGCCCAACAGCCCAGGCCTGGACGTTACCGTAACTCCGAGGGATTCAGCTGCGGAGAACGCTCGAAGGAGAGCGCTGGGAATACAGACACACTCTTCGAGCAAGGCAGGAAGATCTCCTCTTCGAGGCTCTTGCAGGCGCTGGTACGATCCACGCTGATTTGGGAAGGCCTTAGGACAAATTGGTCATATCCGGGGCGATCAAGTAGGCTAGAGGAACCAAAAGGTGACCAGGGATTTCCCAAGGGGAAATCCCATACGCACTAAGTATCCTCCGCCCCGGGTTGTGATCTGAGAGCCGTTAGAACACCGGACTGACCTCCGGGTGTCGGAGGATGGCCCGGTGATAAGATAATGATCCGCAATGACGTGTTCATCTGTCACCTTCGGCAGCCCAACGTTGTAGGCAGGGAAACGTACGCAATGGGCGAAGATGAATGCATAGCAGCCCGAGGTGAAGCACATAAATCTATATCCTGTACGAACGGCACATTGTAGTTCTACGACGAATGCGAAACTGGCTGCACTGGAGTAGGTCCGAGGCAGAGAACATTCTGGCTATCGACAACCTGCACGACATGTGTTTGAGACGCAATCACTTCGAGGTCACTGAACAACTTGAAGTATGCTTTACCATCGGCGATAATAACCCGCGAGGAAACCATGTCCCAGAAGCGCTCATACTCTAACGGCTTCTCGGTCCCACTGTTCAGCATGCCGTCTAGGGTAGCGAGAGCGTTGAAGAAGGCGGACGCGTCGAACCTCTTGCCGTTGATGAAGATGCGGTCAGGCTGCGGCCACGGCACGGCGTCCTTCAGCTTCTGCGGCGCGCCGTCGCTGCAGCAGTCGCGCGAATGATTGCCCTGCCCGCCCTTTCCGAACGGGTACATGAGGCGCTCGCATCGCCTGCAAACTGCCGGCTTTCGACCCTGTAGAGCGTCAACCGACAGTGTCAATTGCGCGTGAGGGATCAATACCTTCGTTTCGGTGCCAGCCTTCGCCGCGCTCGTGATGGTAAACCCTTCGCACTGCTTCTTCCAAAACGTGTCTGTACCGCTTCTTTGGGCTATAAGCTATCATCAGTACGGGTTTGCAGTGTACGAGGATGGCAACCCACATATATAATCTCCTGTGTGCAGCCGCTCCAATACCTTCTCCTCCAGCGTAAGAAGCATAGACAGTATAGCGCGAGGGTCTTTATGCACAGATCCCGCACGAAGGGTGGCATTGAATTGACGCGTGAATTTGACGATCTTGGCGGGCGTCATCTCGTGTGTACGCAGTTGATGTTCGACACGGAAATTCGCGAAGGCGAAGTACTCTTCGTCGTTGAACTTCAATGCAGCCGGGTCTGCGCCAGTAGCACGCTTGTAGAGGCGTTCGGACCGCGTGAGATGGTAAGTGGGCGCGGGCGGTCCAGTGGTCACCGATGGCTGCATGGTCGAACGCGGTTGCGGCGTTGCAGACGCGGTCATACGCGGTTGCGGCGTTGCAGATACGCGCGGGATGGCAGGTGCTTGAAATATTGGCGCAAGTCGACGGGCTGGTGCAGGAAGCTGTTGCGCATCGTAAGTTTGATAGAAGAGCACATGTGACTTCGACATACCTGGAACGCGGTAGACGGCAAGTCAGTGCGGGCTTTCTTCGCTGGCTGAGTGTCGATGCACTCGACGCTCTGTCGTTTCCCGGTTGCTGTGACCACCGAAGGAGGCTGAGAGACACTTCCCTGACCGTCGACCGAGGGTGGACCAGGCGCCACTGCGCCATAGGTAGTACTCGGAGACAGGGACGGCGCATCTAGCGCTCCTGTCAAGGGGACTGTCGCGGCGGTGGAATGCACGCTCTGCTGTCGGGATGATAGTGGAATGGGAGCGGGATGCGCTACGATTGCGAGAGGGGCGGGTTGCGCACGCGGTGGCGGGACCATTGCCGACGTTGGAACAGCAAAATCGGAATTAGACAATGCCCTTGCTGGGCTTGTATCCATCTGCGTGTCCTGGCGGGGTGTTGGCGCCGCACCCTGTATACAACATCAGTACTGGTCCGCAAAAGAAACATATAACGACTTACGGGTGTCGCACAGTCCAGGAATTCAATACCGTCCTGATAATCCGCGTCAACTTCGAACACAAAGGTATCAGCAAGTTCCTTCTTGATTGCGGGCGCGAGGCTGGTGTATTCCGTCCAGGCGAGGCCAAAAGACTCGCCGCTATCAACCGCCTGAAGCATCGGGAGTGCGTGGATTGCGGACGCTCGTCGGCTGCAGATGCCATTCCACTTGCGCGCGATGTCGTCCACGAGCATGACGTGATGACAGCCGTACGTTGATGCTGCGAACGGCGAGGATTCTCCCAGGTCGGACGCAATACGGATGTTGCGGCGAAGAACAAAGTCGTGACCGAGAGCTGTGAGCATCTCAAGACCGCTCGCGTGCGACCGCATCAGAGAGTTCCAGCCCTTGTGCGAGCTCTCGATCCGACTCCCGTCGCTGGCAATATCGTTGCGAGCGCGAGCGAGACAGCCGTTTTTGACGTGGTTCAGCTGGTCCTCGTGGACCTTCCGTAGGATGAGTAAGAACGGTCACTGTAGCCATCCTGACGCACCTTCGCAGCACTAGCTTGCCACAAATGCTTATGCACGGACCATTTTGCCCAAGCTGCGCTCAAGCGCGCTACCTGCTCCTCTTTGGGCCAGTACTTCGTCAGGACGCCGTCGCGTTTGTTGGCCCTCAGCTCAATGACAGATTCCGTGATGTCCTTCGCGATTGCGCCGCGGCAGGCATTCTTCTTCCCGCCTGCTAGAGAGTCCGTATATCTGTACAGGACGTGTCAATGCATCTGCATCGCTATTGAGGAGCAGAGACGAACCGTTTGACGAAATGAAAAGTGTCGAGATTGATCTCGGCGTCGGGGAGCGTAGATGTTATCATTCCGCGAACTTTGCAGCACTCGTCCGATGTAACACCTTCGATTATGGGGGCGTCCAAGAGCTTGCGGCGGCGCTCAATGCCCGCGAGTACCGCTGCTCCTTCAGCGTGCGCCTGCGTCTGGCACACACGCTACGTATAAATGAGTCGTTTGCGCGAGTAACACATATGGCTATAGCGGCGCACCCAGCTTATTATCAAGTTATGCTCATTTATCACGCTGAATAGCCCACCCTTCAGCAGTCTGGACCGCTTCGCGCTGTCTGTGGATACCACTGTAGCCTTATTCGTAATCTTGAACGTTGCGTCAATCGACAAGCAGATCCCTACGTCAATATTAGACAGACTTCGGATGTGCGAGTCAAACAGTGCTTACCGCTGAGCGAGCGCAGGAAGGTTTCGGATTCAGGCTTGCGGACCCGTTCATTGTAGTCGAGGTAGACGTCGGTGAGGACGTCGGCCGTGACATGTGCGAGCGCGTAGCCAGCATTGTCGTAAGGCGCGGAAAAACGTGCCAACGGTTTGAACATGTCGAGCGATGACTGGCGCTCGTGCAGGAGTGCTACATATTCACTCTTGTCCCTGAAATACTGCTGCAAGTGGAGCTCTGTAAGTTGACGTGAGCGACAGAGGTACGGAGTGTACGGAACACACACGCTTTATCGTATGCGCAGTGCCCGCTGCTGTCGAAGACAGGCGCTGTTCAACAACAAGATCGAATAGATCACGTGTGAGCGCAACCTTCGCACGAAAGATGGGTATGCCGGCTGTGGAATACTTCAGTAAAGTGAGCGAGTAAAGAGAACAAGCGTACCAGGTATTAAATCCGTGGATATCTTCTTCCAGAATGCACCGCTAGTCGTCGCGTAACAGAATGGCTTTGATCCCAGAGCCTTGCAATTGTTGCATCGAAGCTGCTGACCGTATGCGAACTCTTCGGTGCTGATGCCATGAACCCGACGCGGCACCGTCGACGCCCATCCGTCGAACGCGGTCTTGTCCTTGCCAGAGCCGCAAACCATGCACGTACGAAGCACCGGGTAGTAGAAGTCATGGACAATGATGAGTGGTCGAAGGTACCAGTCCTCAGGCTGAAGATTTCCAGCGGCGCGGCGTGCATGAACAACGAGGG
>KV426133.1:0-88475 GCA_001632375.1 Exidia glandulosa HHB12029 | reverse complement strand
GCCGACCGGATCCGCAATCGTCTCTAGGCCTTTCGTAGGTCATACTCGTGAGACGAGACCCGTGGTACCGTGGGAAAAGGGGTCTCGGCGGAACAGTATGTTCCCCGAACCCAAAGCGCAAGCAGGTGCTCTGGGATTCTACGGAGGCTCCGCTGCTCTCGGAAATGGTTAGAACAGTTGCTTTCGCGTAAGACCTGGTCGCTCATTGTCGTCATAGTACTTGGTTTCATTATTGGAGCGCTACTCGTACAATTCGCGAACTGGCACTGGGTATTCCGCCTCGGAGCTCTCGTCGCCACCCCCGTTTCCGTTCTTGGGTTCTTCCTTATCCCGAAGCAGCCACAGTCGACCAGGTCTGGGAGCAAGATCGCTTACCTCGACCTCCCAGGGGTTTCGATCCTCACGTTTTTGTATTACTTGATCATCGTCAGCTCGCACCACGACTAAACCACATCTCAGCCGCGCTCGTACTTCTCGTGTTCGCGTTCACCACCTCCTCTATTCACAGCTGGGGCTCTGCTATTGTCCTTGCCCCGCTTATCATTGCCATCGCTCTCCTCGTTGGATTTTTCTTCTTCGAGGCTCGCATCCCGTCCGACAAGGCTGCGATCCCGCCGCATATCTGGTCCTACCCCAATTTCGCGCTTATCATCGGCGTCTCAATGTCCAGCAACCTCATCTTCATGGCCATGTTCTTCCTCATCATCACCATGTGGCAGGACGTGTATGGTTGGAGCGCAATAAAGAGCGCAGTCCAGTACGTTATCTTTCTTACGCATTTGTCGCCCTGCGTATAGCTGACATCGATAATTCTTCAGCTTCCTTCCAGTAGGACTAATCGGCGAGTTTTTAGCACGTCCTGCGTCGTATCTACTCTGACACCAGTGTAGCCGGCCCTGTCATGCTTGGCTCTGGTCTCTTTACAGGCCGGTTCCCTCAGAAGTGGGTTCTCATAGTATCTATCGTACTCGTCATGATAGGCACGATTCTCCTACCATTCGCCGACTTCGACGGCGCGGACTGGCGCTGGGATTTCCCTGCCTTCGTCATCGCCACCATTGGCGGGTCATGTCTGTTCGTTACGTGCAAGTACGTCCTCGTCTCGAACTCCGAGTCTCGGTTCATTCACGTTTCATTTTCAGCATCGCAGTCTTCAGTTGCACGCCGCCGGAGATCGCTGGTATGGTCGGGGCCATGTTCAACTCGTCCATTCAGCTCGGTTCCGCTGTCATCCTCGCCATCATCACGACGATCCAGGTATCGGTAGACGGTAACGGCGGTCAGGTTGGAGGCACCGGCTCGACCAGCTCTGGGAAGAACCCGTATCGCGGACGCGCAGCCGCATTTTGGTTCCTCCTCGGTATTATGGGCATGGCGGCGCTCGCTGTACTCGTGTTCTACCGCGACCCTAGACCCGCGGATGTGGAGAATGGTCCAGCGACGGAGAAGGCGCCGAAGACGTCTGGCGACGGCGATGCGACAGGGGAGACTCAGTCCGGCTCACATGTCTTGGCGGCAACTCCGCGTCGAAAGGTGTGCATGCTAAGGCGCCTGCGGCATTGTCACTCTAACTCTCTCGTCGCAGAGGAGATCCGTGTCGGCTGCGACCTCATGAACCTCTTCTTCCTCATCGATGAGTACACCGATCGCCAGCCCCGGGAAGTCGTCCAAACGACTTGCGATATCGTTCTTGACGCTCTGAACAACCCGGAGAAGCCTCGGCCGGAGGGCGAGATACTCGTGGGGCCGGTCGCACAGCTGTGAGTGCTTTGGATGGACCCTTCCGTTGTCATTTGACAGAAGTCAGGCCTGCAAGGACACGAGGAAGTGTCTGTCTCAGCCGTCTGTGAATAAAGCAAAGAGCGGTCTATAAAGTACCTGCAAGGACACGAGGAAGTGTCTGTCTACAGGCAAGAGTGAGCACAAAAATATACATGAGTTGTGCGAGCATGCGTACCTCAGCCGTCTGCGAATAAAGCAAAGAGCGGTCTGAGGTACCCGGGATTATCCGGTGGATGGATGATGCCGTGCGAAAGTAGGTTTGGTTCCGGATACATGGTGGCACAGGCCAATATGGGAGAGAACATACTGAGCATAGGCATGAGATGGAAAATAGGAAAGAATAGACAAGAATAGAGTGGAGGAGAACGGAACGAGCGCTGAGCCAGGGGCGAGGCGCCAAACATCCCGATTTGGACGGCAGCTTTGACGAAAGCTGGTGGCCCAATTGGGACGGAAAGTTCCCACGGTCCGGACATAGTGCCGGCTTGCCCATAACTCTTGACATCATTCCCTGACGACAGCCCGTGGTTAGGTTCTGGCAAAATGCGATCAAGCATTCGACTCCTGAGGCTCGCCGCTTCTTCATGAAGACGTTCTCTCTGTATCTCGACTCTGTTATCGTGCAGGCGGACAACCGCGACAAGAACTACGTCCGTACGATCCAGGAGTACATCGACATGCGTCGCGACAACATCGGATTGCGGCCCTCGATCTTCATCGGCACCACATCAGGAAAAACACCCCGCACTACAATGTGATATGTGCCCTTTATAGCGGCTATAGGCCTGTAGAAGCACCCCCCCTTGCGGTAGCGAAACATAGCAAACCATAGCATAGAGCGGCAGATCCATAGCGCTCCGTAGCACAGCATAGCTCCCAGCCTGCACACTGTAGCCATGATCTATACGACCGAGAGAAATCATTTTCAGGAACGGTGCGGTGCTCAGAGCCCCGTGTACATGTTCACTAGCAGCGCAGGTTCGGACAATCGTGAGGATAACGTGATGTATAGTGCATGGCGGCGTAGAGTAGAATACAGCAAACACGGACGGGCCACATTAAACGAAAAGGGACGAGTCTACTATTATACGACAGCGACCGAGATAAACGAAAAGAAGTCAAGCTGACGGCAAAGGGGGCGGACAAGGAGACAGCGTGCAGCGGGGGCGATGATGAAAAGACGGAAGACGAAGAAACGCGAGGATACGGTAAGAGAGCGAGCAGAGGGCGCACGCGTGCAGGCAAGCTGCGAAGCGACTGGTGGTGAAAGGGCAGATGGGTTGCGGAAGACGTACCTCGCGAGAGCGCCGTCCGCGAGTAAGTTGCGGGTGCCCGTCTGTGCGCGAGAAAATATTAGGATCGTGGCGCGCTGCAGCGAAAAAAAGCGCACCTAGCATATGACACGCATGGCGTCCGCAGAGACCTCCTCAAGACTTGGGTTCGATGCGGGTGGGCGGAAACGTTGTGAATGAGGTCCTTACAAGACGGTCGCGTTTGGGCGTTGGTGGAAAAGGAGCGAGCGGCTAGCCCCGAACCAAGCGTGAGCGTTCAGCTAGGTCTTGAGATCGGAAGCAAATAGCTGGAGGCAACCTGTAGAATTTGGGAGGGCTCCCGAGCCCTTTATATACCGTACAGAATGGTCTAAGCTGTGGTCCGTACGAGACAGTCCTATGGTAACGGGTCTCATCCCTGTGGTCCTCGTCTTGGCGATGACCACCGTCCTGGCGTTGCGACGTCAGGACCAGCTGCGGAGGCGCACGGACGTACGGTCCAATATCCGTACTCCGCTATGCCTCCGAGTAGGCTCCGGGAAGCGGTGCCAACATCACCCCCTCGTTAACCATTTGCACCGGCAAATGCGGCGAGTGGCACGAGTAAGATAATGCTACACATCAGGTCCAAATACTGTACAGGAACAATACAATCCGAGTCTGGGTAATACTAAAGCTACTAAGGAATCTATCCTATAGAGGTCAAGTAGAAGACGAAGCGGGGCCAGAGTCGGGCTGGCGTGCGCGTTGGCGCGCGTTCTGCTTGCGCGCTGCAGCGGCTTCAGCGGCCTGGCGCTGAAGGTTGGCGGATGCGTACCACAAGTCGTGAGTAGCGTCAGACGTGTGGTATCGCGAGAGACGAGCGCCGTTGTAGAGGTGTTTGAGAACATAACCGCTGCGCGTTGCAAGCTGGTAAGTGTTCTTGTCCGTCATGTCGTGAATAACGAACGGACCGTCCCATTCAGGATGCATCTTGCTTGGACGCTCGGACTTGCGCTTGACGAGGTCGCCGATGGCGAAACCTCGTTCGTGGTACGAGTCGTCGCGGCGGCGCGCGTCTTCTTCGAGTCGACGCAGCGCGCGCGTGTTGGCCTCGTCGCGGAATCGTGCGAGGTTCTTGACGTGTTCGTAGCGCTGGCGGTGGAGCTCGTGCAACTCTTCGGGTGTCGGTGGATATGTCGCGGTCGGGTATACGATGTCGTGCGGCAAGCGAGGGTGAGCGCCGTACACCATGAAGAACGGCGAGGCTCCTAGCGAGTTGGAATGGTGAGCGCGGTATGCCAGTAGTGCGTCGAGCACGTACTGGTCCCATCGTTCCTGATCATTGGGGGACGTGAAACGCGTGAGCATGCTGACGAGCACGTCGTTGAACTTCTCGAGCCGCCCGTTTGTCTGTGGATGGTAGGGCGTGGTGTGAACATGCTGGATATGCTGACGGGCGAGGAAATTCTGAAACACGTACGCGAAGAATTCCTCGCCGTTGTCGGTCAGAACGGAGGTCGGTGCGCCGTGGGCGCTGATGATTCTTCGTAGGAGTGCGACGACGGCCTCTGCGTTGCGATGCGCCAGCGGATCCGCGTAGACCCATCCAGTACCGTGATCCATTGCAGTGAGGAGGTACGCGTTCCCTGCGCGAGTGCGGGGTAACGGCCCGATGAAATCGAACGCCCAGCGTTCGAACGCAGGTGGACGCGGCATGGGGTGCAACGGCTGCGTTGGCGAGTTCTCGCGTCGTGCGAACTGGCAGTGGTCGCAGCGCTTTAGGACGTCGGCCACGATCTTTGTGCGATCAGGCATCCACGCGCGTTCGCGAGCGGCGCGATTGACGCATGGAGCGGCGAAGTGACCGAGATCTACGTGTAGGTCGTAGATCAGCTTCTCGGCGTCGGCGAGCGAGGTGGGTACGAGTAACGGCGTACCCTTAACACGGCGGTGGAGTCGGCCATCAATGAGCTCGAAGTCGGGCTTGTCAATCGTCTTGCCCTCGGCGAGTGCTTGTTCCCAGTCGTGTAGCGTCTGGAATTGTTTAACGAGCGAGTCACCGAGCTCGACGGGTTCGGCGTCGTCGGGATCCTCGTTGTCTGCGGCGTCGCGCGTGTTAGCAACCTGCATGACGTTGGCAAATAACGGTGCAAACGTTTCTGAGTCAGGTTGTTCTGGGTGCCCGTCGCGACGAGAGAGTGCGTCTGCGGCGAGTTGGTGCTTGCCGGGTCGGTATATGATGGTGACGTTGAAGTGTGCGATGTCGTCCACGAAACGCGTGAGACGACGACCCAAGTCCTTCTGGGTATGGAAATATTTTAACGACTCGTGGTCGGATCGTACGAGAATGGGCGAACCTTCAATGTACTGGCGCCATTTCTGTAGGGCGTATACAACGGCGAGCATCTCGCGCTCTTGTGCAGAATAGCGCGTCTCGGTGGGCGTCATGCGACGCGACTCGTATGCGATGGGATGTAGCGCCGAGTCGGAGAACTTGAGGGTTTTGAGGTCGATCGAGCTCGCCTCCTTCCCCTCCAAAAGGGCACGCGGCAGCTGTTGGAGTACAGCGCCGATGCAATGGCCGGATGCGTCGGTGTCGATAACGAAGACAGAGCCGACGTCGGGGTGCGCGAGTAACGGCGCGCGAGTAAGCTGCGATTTGAGTGCGTCGAAGGACGCCTGGCAGCTGTCACTCCAGGTGATCGCAGAGCCCTTGCGTGGCGAGCCTTGTAACAGGTCGTACATAGGGCCTGCGATACGTGCAAATTTCGGAATGAATCGTCGGTAGTAACCAGCGAGGTTGAGAAAACCTCGTACCTGTGTGATGTTCTCGGGCGGCGGCCACGAAAGGATAGACTTGACCTTCTCGGGGTTGACACGCACGCCCTCGCCGTCGACGATGTGGCCCAGGTACTCCATTTCGGGTTGGGCCCATCGGCACTTCTTCTCGGATAGGATTAGGTCGTGCTCGGCGAGGCGGGCTAGGACAAGTTCGACGTGCCTTTCGTGCGCGTCCTCGTCGGGGGAGAAAACGATGATGTCGTCCAGATATACGAGAACGAACTTGTCGATGTAGTCGCGGAGTATGTCGTTCATCATGTTCTGGAACGTAGCTGGTGCATTGCATAAGCCGAAGGGCATGACTTTAAACTGGAAATGCCCTTGCCTGCAAGTGAACGCGGTCTTCGCGCGATCCGCGGCAGCGATAGGAACCTGCCAATAGCCAGACTTGAGGTCGAAGAGAGTAAAGATTCGAGAGCCGGCGAGACGTTGGTAGCAGTCGGAAATGAATGGAAGCGGATAGGAGTTCTTCTTGGTCGCGCTGTTCAGTTTACGGTAATCGACGCAGATGCGGAACGAACCGTCTTTCTTGCGGACCAGAAGAATAGGGGAGGACCAAGGCGATGTCGAAGGCTCGATGATGCCGTCCTTCAGCCCATCGTCAACGAAGGCTTGGACGGCGTCGTGTTCAGGAGGTGATAGAGGACGGCCGCGGGAACGAATAGGAGCTGTATCTCCCGTTTCAATAACATGTTTCCACGCGCGGTCGTCTTTGAACTGCACCTTGTCGCGAAAGAGAGACGGAAAGGCGGAACGAAACTTGTTTTTGATCCTCGCGCCGAACGCGGCGAGCTTGGCGTTGACGGGCGACGAGGGTTTGGTGTTTGTAGATGTCGAGCGCGGATCAGACGCGGAAGGAGACGGCGAGCGCGAGGGAGGCGATGAGCGACGAAACGAGAGTTTAGAGCGCCAAGAGGGTGTAGTCGAAGTCGAATGCATGGACATCGTAGGCTCAGCCTGCACTTCCATGACGTGCAGGGCATCCCGGCCAGCCTTAAAACCCGCTTCAAGCAGAGTGCGCTTGCGTGGTATCAGCGGCTGGTTAAGGACTGGCTGATCATGAGGGAGCTTACCATCGTCAGCGGCGCTCTCCTCGTCGTAGTTCATGTCGTCGTCGCAAAGTGGTACGCCGTAAACGCGCTCCGATTTCGGATCTGTGATAACGAGATCCCAGTCGCGCTTCCACTCCCATGCGGCGTCGTACAGCGCGAGCCACTCGGTACCGAGGATCACGTCGTAGCACCGATCCTCGCCGAGGTCGATAACGTAGGCGATGACGCGGGTGAGTAACCCGCCGATGTAGAGCGGAATGTGCGTGACGGCGTGGGTCCAGTCTTCGCCGACGCCGTAGATTGGTCGAGGTCTGTCGAGCGGGATGATTTCGGCGCCAGCGCGAAGCGCAGCCTCAAGTTGTATAAACGAGCTGCGCGCGCCTGTGTCGGTGAGGACGCGTAAAACCTCGCGTCCCACTTGTCCTTCGTAGACGAGCATCGAGTCGTCCAGGCGCACAGTGTTGAGCTCGAGGTGACGTTCGTGGGATTCGCGCTTCATCCTGTCGTATTCCTCGGGCGTGATAGGCGCGACGTCGGCGGCGCAGAGGCGAAGTCGTCCTTCACGTGCGATGCGGTTCATCTCGAGGATCTCGTCCTGGGTCAGCGCGCGCTCCTCTGCATGTTTACTCGCAACCCAAAAGCCTTGTTCGAAGTCGGGACCATCAGCGACGGTTGCGAAGAAGCCATGCGTAACCTGCGCGTCGTCCGTTGTCGGGTTATCGATGTCGACGCAGTTTCGAATGGAGCGCAGTCGGCCTGATGGTGTTGGGGATGCGCAGTAGCGTGCGCCGAGCGAATCCTCGGGAATGACGGGCATGCGTGAAAGGAGTTCGAGGTCGATGGAGGAGATGTGCTTGGGCGAGGGCGCAACAACCGTGTCAGTCTCGTCCTCCTCATACTCGAAACCCGGTTCGACCAGTTCTATGGCTTCGAACGCGAGAACGGCCGGGTCGAAGTGTACCGTGCGAGACGCAGGCTCGTCCGTGAGCATATCATCGTCGTCCCCTTGAAAGAAATGCGGGCTCCGGACCGCGTCGAAAGGAGTTGGAGCGGACGGGCGCTGGATGGGGTTGTTGTCCTCAAACGACAGAACCGTGACGGGATTCGGGTCCAGGATCGACGGTGGGCGGTAGAAGTGGGCCGGGTCGAAACCCGGGTAGTACGCCATAGACGGGTAGTCCGTCTGGAAAACCGGCGCAAGTGGGTTGACACGCGCGAACGCGGCAACGTTGAGGTGCAGTGGTGCGTCCAGTTCTGATGAACGTGGCGGCATAGCACCTGCGTACGACGGTGGTGGTGGTGGCGAGGCAATCGGAACCTCGGCGACTGGAGACGGGGTGACGGACGAGATCGCGAGCGCGGCATCGTCGCTGTTCAGCGTATAGTGATGCGGTGCGATCTCGAGGCGCAGCTTGTCACCGCCGCGCGTTGTGAAGACAAGATTCCCGTCGCTAGTGAAGCGCACGTCGTACTCGTCGCAGGTGGTCTTGCCGATCGCGATCTGGTATGGAGCGATGAACAGTCCCTCCTGGATGCTGAACTGCACGACGATGCTCCCGCCGTTCTGCATCGGGATGCGCAAGGCGATGAGCTCGGCGCCGGTGGAGTCCCTCGCGAACGCGCGTTTGTAGATCTCGGCCTTCTTCTCCAGGAGCTCGGATAGCGCGGCGCGAGATATGATGTTGCCTAGTAGTGGGCCCGTGAGGAAGACGGCTACAGGAAACATAGTCTTCTTGAAGACGACGGCGGCGAGCTGGTCGACACCAGCGTTTGGAACCGAGAGCGGGCGCCACTGCGGTGCGATTGCTGGGTCGACGGGGTGGCAGGGCACGGTGCTGTGGTGGATCCGCGCGCAGAGGTTACAGACCGTCGCCAAAGGCGGCGGACGGCGAACGTGATGCGCAAAGAGCGCCAGCGGTCCCGAACCGCGTACAGCTTCAAGCAGATCTTCTGCAGCGCTGTGTGAGTCCGGGCCCTGGGCAACGTGGAGACCAAGGTTCCTACGCGTACCTTCGACATTGCTCAAGCGCGAACGTGGTGCGCGGTACGAGTTCTGCGGTGCACGCGGTTTGCGCGGCTTGGGGCACGCATTAGCTTTGTGTCCCAGTTCGTTGCAATTATAGCAGCGTACGTTTGCATCCGTGGATGTGCTACCGAGAGGACGTGGTGATGTGCGTCGTCCGCGAAAGGGGGTCTTCTTCATTTGGCAAGACGTCAACCTCCATCGGTGTGTCCATCTGATACGGATTACGCACCGGAGAAGGGTAAGACGCAGCAGCGAACGCATGGTACGGCTTGCGCGCGTGCTTGTGCGGCTGCTTATCGCGCGGCTCGGGTCTTCCAGCGCGCGAGAGACGCTTCGTCTGATCGTAGATACGAAGCGTGTCAAACATAGCATCGAGCGTCGGCGGGTTAAGTCGACGTACCTCGAGTCGTTCGTCGTACGGCAAAGTGTCGAGGAAGAGCGAGCGTTTGCTCGCGTCAGTCATCTCGACGTCGGGGATTTGCTCTGCGATGGTGCGAAATTTAGCAATAAAACTAAGCACGTTGTGGGGCTGATAACGAACCGACTTGAGTTGCGTACGCAGCTCCTCGTGACGCAAGCCCGTCGCGTAATGCGACAGGACTTCCATCTTGAAGGCGGCCCAGGTCGGCGGCTGGTCAGCGTTATTAGCGCGACATTTCATGTACCAAGCGAGAGCCTCACTGGTGAGGGAGCCCACGACCTGCGGGGCCCATTTCTCGCGTGGGATGTCGGCGCTGCTGAGCGCGTCCTCGACCTGGGCGAACCAGCGATGAGCGTTGACGGTCAAGCGACCGTCAAACTCGGGGATGTTTGGACGTACCAAACTCGGCCGGGCCTGATTACCCGGTGCCGGCACTGCAGCCGGAACCGGCTGCTGAGCTGGCTGTTGGACCGTGTGAAAGACGTAGTCGCGAGTGTTGGCTACGTCTTGGTTGGTCGCGTGAAGTTGAGTGTGTAGGGTGTTCTGAGCGGCCTCGAGCTCCCCCAACCGGTGGAGAAGCGTCGGGACGTCAATGGTGTCTTGTTGGGAATCCATAAGAGCGTTCCTGACCCTGATCTCGGGTTAGATTAACCGGATCTGGTATGACGCGTGCAAAACAAGACGCACGCGAGTTGTGGCGATGAAGTCGGCTCCGATAGACGGATCGGAGGTGAGAGCGAGTAAGAGTTTGAGAGTAAGAAAATTCGCCACTTGATCAAGTGAGCGTTCAGCTAGGTCTTGAGATCGGAAGCAAATAGCTGGAGGCAACCTGTAGAATTTGGGAGGGCTCCCGAGCCCTTTATATACCGTACAGAATGGTCTAAGCTGTGGTCCGTACGAGACAGTCCTATGGTAACGGGTCTCATCCCTGTGGTCCTCGTCTTGGCGATGACCACCGTCCTGGCGTTGCGACGTCAGGACCAGCTGCGGAGGCGCACGGACGTACGGTCCAATATCCGTACTCCGCTATGCCTCCGAGTAGGCTCCGGGAAGCGGTGCCAACAAGCGGGAACGTTACAGTCAACCGGAGAGAGCCGCTTCGAGCTGGAAAACGTCTCAGTCCCACATCCGGAGACCGTCACGACAGCGTGTTTTTCGCCCCATGCAAATCAATTGAAATATCGACACTTTCACGTGCCCATTCTGTGCGAAGTGTTACTCGCCTGTAGAGGTCCCCGTTTGTCAAAGAAAAATGCTGTGGTCTATACAAGTCTATGATCTCTACAGGTATTGAACAGTTCTCTATACACTTCTATGGATCGAACTACCGAATCTATGCATGCTACAGCGCGCTATAGAACAGCGGGTGAACTCTACAAACAGCTATGGATTGCTATGAGCCGAGCACTCGGCGCTACTGTTTGCTACAGACTGCTATGAATTGGACAGTCGGCGCTATGGATTGCTACAGCGCGCTACGGCCCATTCATAGAAGCCCCCCCGATTTGTGTAGCATTTGGGTTTTTCCTGATGCCATGAAGCTCGACATGCCCGCGCCCGTGTGGGATCACCAGTACCTTCTCGAAATCGAGGTCAGTTGGAGCACCACGACGTCTGGAGTTTTCTAACGCGTCACGTTCTGACTTCAACCTGTTTGACAACGTGAGCGAAAGTGAAACGTGACGCCGAGATTGCCCACTGACGCCCGTTCCCAGGACATGGTTTCGTTCAACAAGGAGCAGGCATCCGACGACGCCGAGTGCAACATCGTTACAGTTATCATGCAGAACCTCAGGACGGACTACCTCGGCGCGATCGAGTGGATCGTGAGGGAGCACAAGAGGCTACAGCGCGTGTTCCTCGAACTGGCGGCGTCGCTCCCGCAGCGTCTCCGGGACGATGGCGTCGAGGTTACGCCCCGGACCGAAGAGCAGCTCGGGCTCTATATCGAGCACATGGCGCAGTGGCCGCGCGCGAACAAGCAGTGGTCCTTCGAGAGCGGGAGGTACTTCGGCGACAAGGGGCTCGAGATCCAGGAGACGCGCCTGGTTCGCAAGTTGCCCAAGCGGGCCAGCGACGACAACAAGCTCGGTCTGCCTCAGGCCAACGTCATCATCACCATCCCGACTGTCGAGGTGGGCTAAAGCCGCGCTTTCTGCATGTACTAGAATATCTCAATCGTGTACGGGATGCGCACCCACGCAGTAAAGGTCCTCCGGTCGAGATCGTAGCATTAGGTTTTCCTAGAATAGTCGAACGAAAGGAATATATTTAAGCAACTCACATTCTGGGGACCAGGCCAGGTTCGGCAGCTGGGGGTGAGGAGTAGTCGTCAAAGGTCAAAGCCGTGCCGTCGAGTCGTCGACGAATACGTTAAACGTTAGGCCGTCATCTCCTTGAAACGGAGGCTGCATGCACATCTTTAGACGCTGCGCGTACCCTCAGGCCTCAGCGTTGCGACGGAGTGAAGATCCTTGTTCTGTCAGTTGAGCGCGGGCAGCCTTCGCCAGCTGGACTTGGCCATGGTCTAGGTCCATCAATGGCCGCGCCGTAGCTGCCAGAAATAGTAACGAACCGCGCCTGCTGGATGGCAGTGAGTTTCATGTTGGTCGAACATAAGCTCAATGTTTACGCGCCAAACAACGCGTCCGCGTTTCTCCAAGTCCTGAGTTTCTCCCTCTCCGAGTCCGTATCGCGCGCGGCAGCGCAACCGCTCGAACACAGTACCCTCTATCTTTTGCCAGTCGCATCTCAAGCGCCTTCTATGACGCCTTATCTGGAACGCGACTACACTCGCCGGACACTCCTGGCTTCAGGCGAGAGTCGCACTTCTGGACAACACCGCAGTCCTACTACTATCACAGCTAAGCAATGGACCACACACATGTTGCTAGCTCGGCAAGCCTAGTTCGACGAACAGTAAGACACCGAGCTCCCACTGGCAATGCGGCAGGCGCGCTTCAGGCTGACTGAATGTTGCGCAAGCTATGTCTACTCCTGGAGGGCTTGAATCGATGGGTGGCTATCTCATATGCCTAGCTGTTCATTCGCACCTCGCCTCCGCCCATTCATTCTACTTCTGTCCCAGTCCCAGCGCGTGGCGCAGACGCGCGAGCGGGTAGTCAGCACTCGAGATCCTCTGCCACTGGCGAGCCGGCGAACATATGTCCCTCGCAGCACGCAAAGGCATTGGAGCTTAGAGATTGTATGAATCCGCGTGGGCAACAGTACGACAACGCTGTCGTACGGCGTCGTCCTGCAGACGTTACGCGAGACCTTGGTCGAGCGTCAGTTTCTTGTGCGCCTCGGAGTCACTGGGAGCAAGTGGAATCTCCAAGAGAGAATGTCTTGGGGACCGAACGGGCTCGATGCTCGGATTCTCGCTCATGTACCTGCTCGGCATCCTGGAGTGCGCTACTGCTGACTCAGCCGTGGTCTGGGCGTTTGCTGAGTCAGCGAATTGTGGCCAAGATTATTCCGGAACGTTCCGCGGCGATCTCGAACATGGCTTGAACCTCTGCTGCGTCATCGTCTGGTAGGCTCGAGAATCTTCGCGCATAGCTGGTCTGCATAAATACAGCTCTCGTGGCCGCCATGCCGCCAGAACAACACATCTCCAGCGCCGCCGTCTACATCGACTACCACAACCGTTACCCACATGTTCTACGTGCGGCCTAACAACCACCCTTACTACTACAACGCTCCTCGCTACTCGTACGCCGAGCCCGAGCCTTACGTCTCCCCCGACGAGCTCGCCCGCGCCCGCTACCTGCGCGCCCTTCAGGAGCAACGCGCTGCCCGCAGAGCCTACGCGGACAGTATCGCCGAGCGCGAGCTTCGCCGTCTCGAGGAGGACATCGACGAGCGCGACACGGGCTATCCTTTCGCCCACGCCCAGCCTCGTCACGCGCAGCCCAACTCGCGCTACTTCCGCCAGCCGTCGCCGGTCGAAGACGAGGACGAGTTCGAACCGGAGCACGGCTACGACGACTGGGCGTCCGCCATTCGCGCCCAGCAGCTTCAGCGCGCCCGTGCGCAGCAGGCTGCCGTCGCCGCTGAGCAGGAGCGCCAGCGTGCCCTCGCCGCAGCTGCGGAGGAGCAGCGCCAGCGCGCACTTGCGGCGGCCGCGGAGGAGCAGCGTCGACGTGCTCTTGCTGCCGCCGAGGAGGAGGAGCGTCGCAAGGCTCATGCCTACCAGCAAGCCAAGGCCTACGCAGATGCGTTCAAGGAGCAGCAGGTTTGTCTCTTCGCCTTTGCTGTGGTTTTAACTGTGACTAACGTGGTGTTCTTACAGCGCATGAAGCCTTCTAACCGCAAGCTCGGACGCGTCACGCCCGACACGCGTGCTACGGGACCTGCACCTGCGGATGGGCCAGTCCGTATTCACATCCGCGGTGGATCGCCTGTTCGCCATGTCCCCGTCTCGTCAGCTGCGCCTGCGCCAGCCCCTGCGCCTGCTCCTGCTCCCGCCACCGACGAGTCGACACCCGCCGTCCCGGACAAGTCTGCCCTCTCCGCCATCGCAAGCATCGAGTCTGCCCTCTCTTCTTTGCGCTCTTCCTTCGCTCTACCCGCACCCCTCGACTTCGCCGCGCCGCGCGAGCTCAGCTACGCGTCGCAGAACGCCCCTATCCGCGCGTACGAGCACAAACTTGCTCAATTGCTCGAGAAGCTTGACGAGATCGAGTCCGCGGGTGTCGCGGAGATCCGCAAGGAGCGCAAGCGCGTTGTCGAGCTTGTTGAGCATGCGCTTGAGGACGTCGACCAGCTCGTCAAGGAGGAGTGGAAGAAGACGCATCCCGAGGAGCAGGAGAAGGAGGAGGAGAAGCGCGAGGACGAGATGGAGGCAGTTGAGGTCGAGTCTGAGGTCGTCGTCCCCGCCGCTACTGCTTCGCACGAGGAGACGATGGAGGTCGAGCCTGAGCCCGAGATTTCAGCACCTGCGGCTGAGTCCTCCGCCACTCCCGCCGACGTCGAGTCCGCGCCGACAACCGTCGACCAGCCTTCGACGTCCCCGACCTCCGAGCTTGCCGCGCCGCCTGCCGACGACACGACGGACATTACGCCTCCCAGTGAGCCCGAGCAGGACGACATGGACGTTGAGCCGTCGCACGCCGCGCATGAGCTTGAGCCGATCGTGGAGGAGCCAATGAGCGATGCTGAGGCTGACACTTCGACTGTCCACGAGTCTGTCGTTCTCGAGCGCCCATCTTCTCCACCCGCACCTACGACCGCAGAGCCCTCTACCTCTGTCGACACTCCTGAGCCGACCCACATCGACCAGGACCATTCTTTGTCTGCGGCGCCTGTGCTTGTCGAATCTCCGCCTCCAGCAGAAACGACTGCAACGGACGAGTCAGCTCCGACGTACCCTCCTCAGGTGCAACAAACACACCAGGACCGGACTGATGATTTCGAGATGCTCTAAGTGAGCAATACGCTATGTTTGCATTCGATCTTCTCTCTGTGTAGTATAAAAGGTTTCCACATCTCTCTTTATCGCATATGTACGAGTAGCGCAATAATCGCATTCACTTTGCACATGAACTTGGTGTGAACTGCAACTTGAGTTTCTGAATGACGTCGTCGGCATATCGATCCGCATCTCCGCGCCACATCCTGTTCTGCAACCGCGAACCGCGAACGATGCCGCACAACCACGATCACTCACACGGCGCGAGCTGCGCAGACGAGAGCCATGTGCACGACCACGACCATTCGCACGAGTCGCCCGACGCGCCCGCTGACAACCTCTTCGCGCGCATCGACCACCCCAACGTCGTCGCGCTCAACTGCGAGGCGCACCAGCCCGCCAAGATTCTAAAGGCGTGGCACCAGCGCATGGACGAGAGTATTGTGTGTCGCGCGCGCGATTCGTGTTGCGCTTGCTGACTGAACTTGCAGGCCATCGAGAGCGACGCGGACGACCAGATGATACTTCGCGTGCCGTTCACGGGCGTGGTCAAGCTCAAGAGCGTACTCATCAAAGCTGGCCCGGGCGAGCAGACTCCCACACGCGTCGCATTGGTAAGTACGCGTCTGGCAGTAGCACGCGCGAGACCCCCAACCTTACATCCTCAGTATGTGAACGACGAGGGACTCGACTTCGACGATGTCGCCGCCAAGCCGTCGACGCAGGAGTTTGAGATGGTGCAGAGCCGCGACGTGGGCGAGTACCAGGTCAAGGCGGCCAAGTTCTCCAACGTCACCTGCGTCACGTTGTTCTTCCCCGCGGCGCAAGGCGCGGACACGATCAATCTCTACTACGTTGGCTTCATGGGGACGTGGACCGAGGTCAGTCTTTCATATTCCTGTATATCGATGTTGACTTACCGCGCTGGTAGAGCAAAAAGGAGCCAATCGTCGCAGTATTCGAGACCCAGGCCAACCTCTCCGACCACGAGAAGATTCAAGGAATGGACGGCGCAATGCAATCGCCACCAACGTAGTTACGCAGCTCTCTAACCATTCCCACTCTGTACCGAAATTCAAATCCACTGCGCGACGCTGTTCGCTGTTCGATGTATGTCTAGTGTACAACAAATGAAGAAATGCAAGAATGCGAGCAAGCAAAAGCGGAAAGCAAGAGATACAAAGCAAGATCTAGGCGAAACGATCGCGCGACCCCAGAGATATAAAAGAAAGAGCCAGTGTTGGTAGGTTCACTGGCCAGGCGGGCGTTGCTGCCACGGTTGGTTCTGGAAGCCTGGCGGGAGGGTCATTCCCTGTGGCAAGCTGATCCCAGGTTGCATGTGCGACGGGCCTCCGAACCCGCCAGGCTGTTGAGCAGGCTGTCCGAATCCTTGTTGTTGCTGCTGTTGTTGTTGCTGCGCGAACGACGAGCCAAGCATTGGAATACCAGCCGCTGCGAGCATAGACGCTTGGGGATGCTGCTGCTGCTGCTGCTGCTGGTTGACCATCTGCTGCTGGGCGGCAGCGACCTTTGCGCGCGTCATGTACTGCTGTAGCGTCTGCATACGCATCTGCTCCGACATTCTCGAGAACTGCGTCCTCTGCTCCGGCGACAGCGCGCTCATGAACGCCATCAGCTGCTGTTGGACCGCTGGATTTGGGCCCATGGGGCCGTCGATTAACTCGGGGACGGGTTTGTCGATAAACGCCGCCACGGCGAGTGAGCTATTATGTGCGAAGATGACGAGGTGGATGCCTTGCGCCATTCCCGCTACAGGGACGTCTACCAGTGCAATCTACGAGATGAACAATCTGGTTAGTGAAAAGAGTGTAGAGGAGCATGTGAGTACGCACGGCTTGCTTGGTAGCCAGAAGCGCTATCAATTCTTTGAATTGACTGTCGCTGGGAGAACCATTCGAGCCTGGCGGCAATTCGAGTTTACATATCGGTGGTTGATGACGGTGCGTCCACTTCGTAAGCTCGTCACTGGAGAAAGTCTTCTTGTAAGGCTTGAGTTGCAGCTGCGACGGCCACAGGTCGAACCGCCTGTTTGAAAGGGTCAGCCAAACGCGTAACCCTGCAATATGCAGAAAGTGACTTACAGATCGCCACGAGGGGTGATCGCAATAACGGGGACGACTCGTTGCGTTGTGCTCTGGACAGTCCACGTGATGGAGCCCTGCCAGACTGGTGTTTGCTGAGAAGACGCTTGACCTTGTGCCATCGACGGTTGGGGCTGGGGGAGCGGCGGGGGAGGCTGCTGCTGCTGCTGAAGTTGCACTTGCGGAGCAAATCCGAGGCCTATCAGTGGCGGGTTCGACGGACCTGGTTGCGGCTGGGGCATCGTGGGCTGTCCACCTCCGAGCGGGGGTACCATTCCGCTTTGCGGCTGCTTCAATTGATGGTTCTGTTGCATAATCGACAGAACGATTCCCTTCATCTCCGGCTTCATGGCGATGAGCTTCTTCAACTGCTCCATACCGTTGGGCGTATTGATCATTCGAATAAGCTGCTCGCGCTGCTGCATCGGCAATGCATTCGCAGCGATCGCCGGGCCTGGCGCAGGGATGGCAGGCGGTTTGGGGGCCATCGCAGGGGATACCGGAGCAGGTGCGGGAGGGGGGACATGAGCCGGTGCGTGAACCGGCTGCGAGGGAGGCGGCGGCGGCGGCGCTGGAGCGACGTTGCGGAACGGCGACGATACCATCGCAGCAGGCGTACTCGTCGATGCGCCCGGGGTCGGCACAACAGCAGTTGTGGTGGGGCTGAAGTCGGTCTTCGCAATCGAAGGCGCTGGACTAGCGCCAAGTGCAGTCCCTGTACCTGCACTCGCACCGCTGTTGAAGGCTGGAAGACCCCCAGGAGGCATATTGACGGGGATTTTGGGTTTCAAGTCCGGGGTCAAAAGGCCGCGCTGCACCAGCTGGGTAGCATACCGCTTCAGCGCGGTTGCCTTGAGCAAGACGTCGGCCTTGAGCTGGGCGATTTCCTCCTCAGGTTTGCCTTGAGCTTCGGCATTCGAGAGGGTGGCAGCATGTGCGCGCAGGGTGTTGTTCTGCATGACGTATTGTTGTAGGAGGAAGAGATCTTTGTGCTGTTGCGTTGTGTCTGGGACGGAAGGTATGGATGGGGTCGAGCTCGCACTCGCTGGAGTGGTTTCGACCTTGGGCACAGCTGGGGCGGGTGCAGGAGGAACGATAGGTGCGGCGTTGACGGAGGGCTTGAGACGCTTCGCGTCTGGTGCGGACATCCCAGGATCCTCGAGCGGGCGCTTGTTCTCCTGCAAGACCTTGGGCTGTATTACTACACAAGTCGTTATTGATCTTGACTGCAAGAGTATGCGTGGCAGCCGTACCTGGATGATGAACGGCCGGCGCTTTGGAAGGTGTGAAGTGCTCGAAATGATATGTGTGGCCCGGCGCGATAGGAGCGAACCATGCAGGCGTCGGGTTTGCGACAACCTGAGAAATGAATAAGGTAGGGAAGCCAAAGGACGCAGCTGCAACTCACTGCTTTGTGGAGATCTGCGAGCTTTGGGCTTGGACTCGTGAGTATCATGTTGAGGCCGATCTCGCGCTGGGTACAGACATGAGCGAGGGGGTTCGAAGTGCACAGAAGTAGCGTACCTTTCTCATCTCATCCCCGAGACTCTCCCAGGTGGTGTTGTCGAATGCCGCGTTGGTGTTCCAGCTCGGGGTCATAGCATCGTCTGGCGGTAGCGCCGCAAACAATAATACGTGTAGAAGCGGCTTTGGCGGGCGGGGAGGCGGAGCCTTGTGTAGACTGTTGGTTTGCTCGATGAGCGGCGGGTCGATGCAAGCGTCGCACAACTGCAGCTGTGTAAGCGTTGCGCATCGCCAGGTAAGACCTGTGCTCACCTCCAGCGCTGCTACCAGGCCTTCTAGGAGGGCCAAACCACCCTTCGCACGGACGCCGACCTGGCCAAGACCCAAGAAACTCGCTGCGTTACCCGAGAATGTCTGGTTCAACGGCGCGAAGAAGCGTCGGGTGAGGATAGGCGATGGTCGCGTGTCGGCAGCGCCGTACGAGACCCAGGCAATGTTGGGGGTACGCTGCGCGCGTGTTCAGATATACAAACGTATTCTAGATTGGAAGACGAACCTGTGGCTTGCCATCGTTGACTTGGATCTTCTGGACGACGGCGGTGAGATATTTCGTCGCGTATTTGACCCAGAATTCGAGCCCGAGAGCGAGAGAGGCGTCGAAGACGACGACGAGGTTCACGTCCGGTCCTAGTGCTGGTGCAGATTGGGCAGACGAGCCAGCGGACATGGTGGCTCGGAAGCACGCACGGCGCGTCGGACTTTGCGGCGAAGATCCCGCCGTGCCGGATTCGCCGCGAGTACTGCTGCGGCTTGCATGCGATTATATAAACCTGCCCATCCATCTCCCATTAATCATTCCCACAACATGCCCGCCCTCTTAACCGTCCTCGCCGCCAACAAGCAAAACGCCCCCAAGTCTATACGGCCAGTCGCGGTCCTCGTCGGTGGCACATCCGGTTGCGGTCGCGGTGTCGCCGAGGTGCTCGCCAAGTACACGCAAGGGAACGCGCACATCGTTCTCGTCGGGCGCAGCGAAGAGGCTGCGAACGAAATAATCGCGTCGTTGCCCAAACCTGTCGACGGCGCGAAATACGAGTTTGTTAAATGCGACGTCTCGAGCATGCGCAACGTCGGCATCGTGACGCGCGACCTCGCCTCGCGCCTGGAAAAGATCAACTACCTCGTGCTCTCTCCCGGTCTCATGTCTCTCTCCGGGCGTAAAGCCACTGAGGACGGCGTTGATTACAAGGCGAGTGCGTTCGCATTTCAGGGAGCGCGTACATGCTCATGACTTGTCACAGATCGCCATTCACTACTACTCCCGCTTCAAGTTTGCCCGCGACCTCGTGCCTCTTCTTGAGAAGGCATCCGCGGCAGGCGAACCCGCACGCGTCTTGACGATATATGACTCATGGATAGGCGGCCCGTCCGGCGTGCGACCAGACGACATGAAGCTCGAGAAGGACTATAGCGTGCGAAACGCAGCCCTCGTCGCGACGACGTACAACGACGGTGCAATAGCTGTGCGCACCTTCTCTCAGCACAGTGGTAGTATATATTGACGCCCCAAAACAGGCGCTCGCGAAACGGTATCCGACGGTCTCGTTCTCACATGCGCACCCTGGTGTCGTGAACACGAAAATTAGCCGCGACCTGCCATTTGGAATCGGACAACTTACCGGCTTCCTGGGCTCTCTCTTCAGCACGTCCCTCATCACCTGCGGCGAAAACATGGTGTATACGCTCTTTGACCCAAAGATCCCGACTGGCGCACACTTCCGCTCATCGAAGGGGGACGATGTGAAGACCAAGCCTAACTTGTCCGATGCAGACGTTGAGAGGATATGGCAACACTCGATAGAGATATGCGACGGCAAGTAGTCGGTACAACTTGTCCTGTCGTGGTAGCCCTCGGAAATCTGATCGGTTTTTTCGATTGTAAAAACGGTCGTGTCGCTGAAAGCCACAAGAATGAGGCGTTAGGACGAAGGGCACAGTACAACAGGACTCGGAAGACGGTTAACGCTGCTTGCCAGAACAGCCGATGGGACGACTGGGTTTTCCAATAATATGCACAGTTCTCACGTTGTATCTCACAAGATACAGAGGGCTCGTAGTGCCTGTGGCCTACAGGAAGAGCGTCTCAGAGCGTGTGAGAAAGGCTCTGCCCGAGTCAAGGCGGTTGAGTACGGGCAAAGGCAACCTCCCCGTACCCGACTCCCAGCCCGAAATTCGAGTCCTTCCCTGGTACCGATGCACCTGCTGCGCTTGAACATCGCGAGGACCTCCGTCGTGGCCACCCCGGCAAGGTCACTGGCTCTCCCGTGACGACCGCGACAATCAAGGTTGCGGACTGGTCCGCGGATTTCCAGCTCGGTGTCGACGAGTCGTACTCTCTCAGCATCGGAAAGGACTCGAACGCGCTCGAGATCACCGCGCCGACCGTGTGGGGTGCTCTCCACGCTTTGACTACCTTCCAGCAGCTCGTTATCCTCGAGGATGGTCAACTCGTCGTTGAGGAGCCCGTGCACATCGTTGACAAGCCCAACTACCCTCATCGGTATGGAAAGCACGTCGTTCTCGTAGTATCAGATTCTGACGCTCCCTCCTTAGTGGTGTCATGCTTGACTCGTGCGTGCACAATCTTGTGCGGCCTCGCGATCGCTGACTTCCTCCTCCGCCTTTTCTTCTTTCAAGAGGTCGCAACTTCCTGTCGGTGCAGAACCTCCTCAAGGAGCAGCTGGATGCCATAGGGCTGGCGAAGCTGAGCACCTTACACCTCCATATCGCGGACAGTCGTGGCTGCTCCAACTCAAGACGTACCCGCAGATGACCAAGGACACGTACAGCGCGCGCGAGCAATACTCCCGCGCCGACGTCAAGAACCTCGTCACGTACGCCCGCAAGCGCGCCATCCGCCTCATCCCCGAAATCGACATGCCTGGCCATTCCGCGGCGGGCTGGCAGCAGATTGATGCGGACATCGTTACGTTACGTGCCAGAACTCTTGGTGGTCGAACGACAACTGGCCGCTGCACACCGCCGTTCAGCCCAACCCCGGCCAGCTCAACATCCTCAACGACAAGACCTACACGCATCTTGAGAAGGTGTACAAGGAGCTTCCACGTTGGCGGTGGCGAGTTTCAGACCGGCTGCTTCATCTTCAGCTCCAGCATCCGCGTGAACGTTTTGCGTAAGGCAGAGAGAGAAACGACACTTGCCAATCATAGCCCCGAGGCAGGGATTCGAACAGAATCCCGCCCGGTCCTGAATCGGACATCCGCGGACGTCTATACAACTGCCGAAGACTCATGGCATTTACAAATCAACTTGGTAAAGAGGTAAAGTACACTTGTCTTATCATGCGAGAACACATGCTGCGCGCTCACGAAAGGTCAGCGGTTCGAGTCTCCCCTGGTTCACTCGTGCTGCGTCGATCTCGGGTGCGGCTTCGTCCCGTCTATACCCGGCGGTGATGGATATATAAGCCTCGCTGCTAAATTCCGACTGGCTGTATCCCAAATTGAGCGCCCATAAGAGGCAGGCCGGACCTCGCAGCGCGAGCCCAGGGGAGGCTCCTTTTTGAATCGTAACGGATCATGTAATACGTCGTGTTCAAACCCTCGCATTAGAGCGTTCAGTCAGGCTGCATCGAAGTCAGTCGTGCAAGAAATATTCCAGTTACCAGCCAGTCATTCTAATTTCTGCTAGATGCAGACGTTGAAACGATATGGCAACACTCGATAGAGATTTGCGACGGCAAGTATTGGATACAACTTGTCCTGTCGTAGTAGCTCTCGAGAATTTGACGGGTCTGTTCGATTGCAGCAAGGACAAACGTATTGCTGGAGTCCATGAGAAGATCACTGATTGGGGGGGAGGGGGGTGCATGACAACAGGAAGTACAGTCCAGATAACGTGCACTACTAGGTTTTCGGATCATGTACACAGTTCTCACGTTGTATCCCAAAATAAGGTGCTCGTAGTGCCTGTGGCTAATAGGAAGAGCATCTCAGAGTGTCTGAGAAGGGCTCTGTCCGAAGCCAGGCGGTTGAGCGCGGGCAAAGGTCAAAGGTAACTGCCCCGTACCCGACTTGAATGAGTATCACCGATTGCGGGTCCCCCGGGGCTGTGCTCATTTCTTCTTACAACGACAGATGCAGCTGAGATGCTGCTCCCCTGCGGTTAGAATGTAACCTAGAGTACGTAGCTTTGTAGATTTTAGACAGTGCATCTTACATACTCGGGCGAAGAGCGTCTCATTCGGACTCGGGCGTGAGCGAGCAAGAGTCAGCGGACTTGCCGATCACATCGGCATAGTCCGTACAACTGGTCCCGCCAGTTTTCCTGACGGCCGCAACCTCATTTCCAAGGGCAAACTTGACAAAAAGAAGCTACCACCACTCTTGGAATGGCAAAAGGAGATATGCCCTGTACCCGACTTGAACGAGTGACCTCGTCATAACTCCGAAATATCTCCGGTACTAGTGACGCGCTACTACCACTGAGCTAACAGGGCTATGCACAGGATGGCATTTTATCTTATATGATACCTTTGACTTTGATGCTCGTTCATCCCAGGTTTCCACCGATGAGCCAACGATTCTCCTGGAGAAGGTCAGTGAAGAGTGCTCCAAGATGTCCTTCAAGTTGAGGGCCCGGATTCGGACAGACAACCGGAAAGGCTACATTGACGGCGAACGTATGCAAGAGCTAACAGCGGCAATGCAGAATATACTGCGCTTATAGAGACACGCTGTGGAACCAGTCTGAGTAAACTGAGCTTTGCATAGAGCGATGTGATCTGCGAATAACATCGATCTACATACAGCCTGCGTCGCGAGAGGTCCAGACGAATCACTTGACCGTAGTCATCATCACACCCAGGGAAACACAATCAATTGCCTTCCGGACCTTAGGCGAGTCATTAACAGGCAACGGCGTCGCACACAGTTGAGTCATATTCATCCCTCTCAGCATTCAGACTTCGCGGAATGGGAAAAGCCCCAATTGAGTTTCGAGTTATATCGGTCCAAGATTGATCCGCTCGCCCTGTGTAAGGACTTCAAGGAGGCTGGGAGACGTTGGGCGATGTGAGATTTGAACGTACGTTGATGGACTTGATCATCGGCGGCTGGCCAGCAGACGGTAAAGCAGACGGCGGATCGGCTCCGGACCGGTACCGTGTTCAGACCTCTCTTGCTCGCTCATAACCCTGATTTGCGCTGCCTCTCTCGCAACAGTCCGACTAGTTCTCGCACCGCTAGCGTCATTATATGAGCTCTCATTGATGCGCCCAGCGCCGCACATCGCGGTCCCGCGCTTGCGCTACACTGGTCACCGCCTGCCGAGAATGTCATGACTCGACGCCGACGCTGAAGCTCGTATAAAGGTCGTTTGCACCTGGTCCTGTCTGCCAATCACCAACAACATCGCTCGTAACACTCCTTACTCATGCAGCTTCGTATCGACCAAGATTCAGCTACTGTCGTTGGCGCTGACGTCGACGACATGGCGGCCAGCGCCCTCGCCTCTCCACTCCTGATCACGCATGACACCCGCACTGCTCCATTCCGGATAGAACTGCTATCGCGCTCTGAACTGCTCGAACTGCGGCGCTCGAACACTCAACTACCCCGCGACGTGGATCTTCGCCATATTCTCCCAGTCGGTATAGGTGCTCGAAATGGTGTATTCTTCCTCGTTGTCGTCTGGAATGCGGGCCAGCTCGCTCGTAAACGCATCGGGCTCTCGCCGCGACAGTTCTTCATCCCGCTTTCTGCGCGAGACGACAACAACGTACGTGATAGGGGGATCTCGTCGCTCGTTGACGGACAGTGGCCGGCTGAACCCTCGCTCGAGCTCCTTGACAACGTGACATACTCCCTAGTACTCGAGGGCAAGACTTCCGAGGCGCGCGACTACGCCCGCATGGAGTGTTTGCGATACCCAGATTCAGAAAAGGGCTTTCTGCGTCTGGCGGACATCGCACTCGCGGCGGAATCGTGGAAACTTGCAATGCTGGCGTATGGCCAGACTCTCGCGCTCATGTCTGGCGAAGGAAAACTTGCCGCGTACTGTAGGAAGAAAATGCTCGTCTGCGGTCGACACACTGAATGGGGCGCTGTGTGCTTGGAGAACGAGATAGCACAGGTCCCCTCTGACCTGGCGCCTTTATTGTTCAGACCGTGGCCGGAGCACGTCCGCGATATGTTGTCCGCCGTCTACGACTCCGAAGGCTGCGACCTGCCGTCCCTCTGTCTTGACTCGACGCAGCGCCCCTTCCTACCCGTAGCATCGCCCACCCACTCGCTTGAGCAGGACAAGTTCTGGTCGCGTCTTCCGCGCTTCTTCCGCTGGCTTATACCTTTCCACTTCGCACTCATGTCCACGCCACGGGACGCCGACGACATCGCCCTTCTCGCACACCCGCTCGTCGGTATCAAGCATATTATCACCCTTACGGAGGAGACGCCGCTCGCTGCGTCATGGTTCCGCGGCCACGACATCGGGCACACGTTCCTCCCCGTGCCTAACTATCGACCTCCGAGTATCGAGCAAATGGACATTGTCGTCCGGCTCTTCGCGGACGAGCGTAACCTCCCCATCCTCGTGCACTGTGGCGGTGGTAAGGGGCGCGCTGGTACTGTGGCGGCGTGCTACCTCGCCGCCTTCGGGTTCGCTCCCATATCGAGCTCCGAGCAGGCGGGGCGGACGACGCCTGCAATGGAGAGCGCACGAGCTATCGCGGCGCTACGCGCGATGCGCCCTGGGAGTCTCGAGACGACGCAGCAGGAAGACTTCGTCCAGAAGTGGGTCAGCACACTCTGGAAGCGCCAGACGCTTCTCCCAGAGGTCGTGCCCGAGCCTCCTGCGTGTCCGCTGGAAATCCAAGGCGAGTTCTTGGTCGATAAAGTCGACTTGCTCGTCCTCGTAGGTCTCCCCGGCGCCGGCAAGTCCTGGTTCGCACAGTCGCTCACTAAGCGCGAGCCGGACAAGTGGGTGTGGCTCTCACAGGACGAGATCAGGAGCCGGGGTGCTGTCGAAGACGCTGTCGGTCGTTCGCACAGCAAGAAACGCCTGATTCTCGACCGCTGTAATACGGGTGTCAAGGACCGACGGCGCTTCCTCGATCTTGCGGCGAGCAGCTCGACCTTCCCTGTGTGCGTATACTTTGATTTCCCCGCGGAGCTGTGCACCTCTCGTGCACAGAGCAGGCCAGACCATCCGACGCTCCCGCCTGGTGGACGCGTACGTGCTGCTGTCAAGCAGATGCTCGAGATGCTGGAGACGCCGGCGTTACAGGACGAGAAGGGCTTCCGCGCCGTGCTCACCGTGCGCAGCCTCGCTGCGTCAGATGACCTTGTACGCCGCCTTGCTCCCCACGGAGGCGCGCTGCTTAAGTTCCCGCGCACGCCGCACCTGATCAACCTCGGCGCCGCGACGGACGACGACATTGTCCAACCTCTCTCTCGTACCCAGTCGCAAGAGGAGGTGGTGATCACGGAGAAGATAGACGGCGCGAACATGGGGTTCTCACTCTCGTCCGCTGGAAGCATAGTCGTTCAGAATCGCTCGCACTATGTGAACCCTGCGTCGCACGAACAGTTCCGCAGGCTTGGCGCGTGGGTGACGCGGTACGAGACGGCGCTGCTACGCGTGCTAGGTCGGGATGCGATGTACCCCGAGCGGTACATCCTTTATGGCGAGTGGCTCGCCGCGACGCACTCGATTCCATACACAGCGCTCCCGTCACTTTTCATTGCATTCGACCTATACGACCGTGCCGAGCGGTCCTTCGTCTCGCGCGAGCTGCTTGAAGGGTTGTTGACAGGGACAGGCATCCAGCTGACGCCGGTGGTGTACCGCGGGCCTCTTCCGACAGACGACGAGCTGGTGCGCATGGCGGGGGAGAAGTCCATGTTCTATGATGGGCAGAGGGAGGGCGTGTATGTGAAGGTCGAGCGCGCTGGGAAGGTCGTGCAGAGGGGGAAAGTTGTGCGGAAGGACTTCATCGCAGGGAACGAGCACTGGACGAAGGGGATGATTCGCTTGAATGGCGTGGTAGAGTCAGACCCCATGTACGGCGCATAGGCCGAATAGTATGATCGTGTGCGTTTCCTAATGAAGCATTGACTGTGCAGAGTGATATGGTACAGATGGTTCGAGACGGCAAGCATTCTACTTCTCTGAAGGAACGCAAGTTAGCCAGTGATACAATGCAATAAAGAACGGACGTACTCCCAGGCAGCTTCAGCCACTTGGGTATCTTCTTCTCCCCTGAGGCAGACAACGATGACCCGAGCTTTACGCCCTTGTCAGACGATGCAGCCGTAGCGTCATACGACGGCGGAGCTGGAAGGTCTTCGGCCAAAGCGAGTATGTCTGGACGCAGAGGCGCGCGCAATGTGGTCGCTGGAGCATTCTGCTCAGTACTCGTGCTTGTGGCGAAGTGTAGGTGACGCGTACCGTTCAGACGCTCGTCCTCAAACCGAAGAAGCAAGACGGAGGATGGGGCGAGTTGAAGTTGTGCGAGCGACAGATCGCGTACTTCAGGATCAGAGTTCTTGAGCTCGCGCTTTGGTGGGCTCTGGTCTGCGTCTTTGTCAGAAATCGGCGACGCGTGCATGTTGTGCAACGTACAAAGTACGAACTTGATCGGCTTGACCTCGTCGGCCAGCGAATCGCGCACAAAGACATAGACGGCCTTTATCCTGTCTGTAGAGGGGAAACTCTTCTCGAGCTGCGTTCGATCTGGAAACCTAATGCGGATGGTTGTCTGCACGGGCAAGTCAGCAGCGGTGGCAAGCAGGTATAGTTAACGGCGTACGTTTGGCCACCGATCCAGCTTGGTCTTCTGCTCCGCGTCGCGCATGGCCTTTGTGCGCAAGGGGGCGTTGTTGAGCGCGTCCGATCTGCGGACTGCAGCCTGGAAGGCGGCTTGGACTTCAGCGGCAGTTGGTACGAGATCGTCCGAGGGCAGGTCTCCTGCACGCGCCGTTTAGTACGTTATAGCCGATAATATGAATATGAGCTCACTGAGGGCGGTGGACGGGCCGACGGGCGGGTTGTAGACTTTGAACGCGTGCTCTGTGGCTGACGCGGCCACTGGAGTAGCATCTGGCGCGGGCAGTTCTTTCTGCTTGCCCTTGTCATCACTGGCGGTTGCGGGCACCTGAGCTGGTGCTGGAGTCGGTGCAGAGTCCATCGAGCTCGCCGACGGTTGTGGAATGGGGAGACAAGAGATGCGAGGCCGGCGCGATCCGGGCATGGCTCTTGCTCCTGACCGTCAAGTGCGGCTCAACCGTATCTGCGTTCCCTGTACGTGCGCTGAGCACCTCACCGCATCTCTGCTCTGTTGTGTTGGCTCTTGATTTCCCATCCTCTGGCTCGTGCTTTGGTGACGTTCACGATCTCTCTGACGACGAATACGATGGGAATTCGGCGGTACTGAGGCTACGCAGGGTCTGCTGGCCTCCACAACGCGCGCGGCATTGGCCACGGATACACTCGACTAGGTACTTCTGGTCTTCCCGCGCTCAGCGACATGCTCCTCTCCGTTGCATTGTAATGCGTCTTCCTACCTCGTAGCTACATTGGCATCGACTATAATGTGTCCGTAAAGTCTGCAATGGGGACTACCTCGATGCTGTTCCTACTTAGTTTCAACACGAAGTTGCTGGGGCTTCAGATATTCCAAGACTTGACCAAGCTCATGCGCTTAGGTACTCGCGCATATTACTTACTTCAAGGCCTGGATCACCATATACCATAAATTTTGTGCTGCAATATTATCTATATAACGCCGTGCTTGGGTTCCGAATTCGTAAGTATTGGATGAAGAGCGCCGACTCCCAGGGTCATGATTTACCTTTCTTCCGGCCATAGCGGCGTCTCCGGGCGCAAGGCGATGGCCATTGCCGAGCGTCATCTCTGCCTCCTGACACCACGCGCCGAAAACGCGTATCCCGCGCGGCACGCTTGGATAAAGCACGGGTCCGCGTCGAGCTGGCTGCGTGTACCCACGATGGCCCCTCCCAAGGCAGGTCTCCTCCATATCTCGTCCTAACGCTGACCCAGATAATACAGCGCAAGCACTCGACTCATTTCACGGCCTCCAAGCGACGCAAGGTCGCGCAGAAGTCTGACGTAGTATCTGATAAAGATACTCCTACACCAGAAGAATGGAACGCTATGAAGTCTTTCAAACGATTCCAAGGCGCGTTCCGTTTGCGCATACATCCCGGTGTTTCCGTCTAACAGAGCGTATAGTTCTACAACAAGACGATAGGCACACATTTACGCTAGGCGACGCGTAAGACTCCAGTTTCCGGTAGCTCGATCGCTCTTCACTTACGGACTGTAGCGTCTTGGTCCTCCCGCCCACCGGCGAGCCTGGCGACGCCAGCATGACGGACGACGACTTCTGGATTGCGCGGATACTCGATATCCGTGCACCTATCCAAGAGCCTACAGACTCGTGGGATCAGCCTGTGAGCTTCATGTGCCGAGTAGCCATTCTGCGTGTTTCTGAGATGACTGTCCGCGCGCTCGCTCCAGGTCTGGGCGAAGGTCCAGTGGTTCTACAAGCCGGAGGATCTCGTTGGCAAGATTAAAGGCTTGTCAGTATTCACGCCTTGGACGCATTCCGCCGCGCGTGCTGATTAGTACTGCGTGTGCTTTCCAGGAAACGAGGCGCCTACGGTTCCAAAGAGCGCATTGCGTCCAACCACGAGGACCTAGTGCACTTCTCCTCGTGCGAAGGTGAATACCGCTATCCCTCTCCTCTCTTCGTCTCCGTTCACTCACGCATGCACTCAGACATCGTCCAGATGCACGCCTACTCAGAAATCAGCTCCAAGAACAGCCGGCCCACGATTATCGACACCGACGCTTTCTACTACCGCCAGACATACGACGTCCTAACGAATACGCTCACACCGCTGCCGAAGACGTGCCTCCCGAAGTGCCGCAAGGGTTACAACCCGGATACGAACACGATGCGCGTGTGCCCATCCGCGTCGTGTGCGCGCGCCTTCCACGTTTCCTGCCTCCAGGATTCAGCGACCTCCTCCTCGATCGCTGATTCTCCCAACTCGTCGCGCACTCTCGTCGGCTCATCCCCCAAGCAGAAGCTGAAACAGAAGGGAAACGAGAAGAAGATCCCGAATGAGCTACAAACACTCGCCCTCCTCCCGATGCTGAAAGGCGGGCCGCATGGCGTTGTAGGGAACGTGCCCTTCGTACGCGCTGCGCTGGCGATATTGCGAGACGTGCGCTCTGGGACACGCACAGTCGACCCAGACTGGCAAGAGAAACTGAATCTTCCCGACGGCGTCGAAGTACAGGACCTCGTCGACGCCGCCGCGGAATACGAGTCGGCCGAGTGTCCGTCTTGCGGGGCGACGATGTGACCCCTCGTGTTGATTTCTTCCCCTCCCTGCTTTCATATTGCTTTTTATCGCTACACACACATTGCTCTGACGTTACCGTTGCAACCAAACCATTGTCGCAGGACATATGTATTGTACATTGACATCGCTGTGGATCGCTGAGTTATGGGTTATGTACATATTGTACGCTATTGTGTCGAGAAGGATTCAGATCGGTTACCATGTACAGATTTCCGTAAGCACTGAGCATGATTCAGGATGATAAACAACATTGCAGATTCAGATCTCAGATCAAGCCTCCCCACGTGCGGCCTTCGAAACCCTGTTTGGTCTCGACGCCGTCGTCGGCGGGCAGTAATGGCGGGCCGAATCGCTCGGTGAGAGTCGCAAGGCGAGAACGGAAGTCGTCCTTGCCCATATATGCGCCGCACATGTGCCGTTTACCCGTGAACGCCGCGCGGCCGTGTAATGTACGCTGGTTGTCGAACGCTGCATGGACGCGATCAGTGACAATAGTAATCGAACGAGCGTTTGAAGTACATACCCATCAGCGTGCCCGGCGCGAGCTGGACCCAGTACTCGGAATCCGGGCTCGTCAGAGTCTTATTCCACAACCGCAACGCGTCATAAAACTCCTCGACCTCGTCAGGCGGGAGTTGCAGTGCGCTCCGATCGTCGTTATTATACCGTATGCCAACGACATCGTCGCTACCAGGCACAGTCTCGATAATCGGGAACCCTGCCCCGCGGCCCTTCGTGCCAGTACGGTACATCACGCCCTCCTCGCCAGCGGCATGTGCGGCAAGGCGCGTGCGGCTCAGGACGTCGAATGCAGATGGGTAGAGCTCGCGCAAGAGCGATGCGGCGTAGAACCCGTCAACGAGCAGCGATGCGCCGCCACTACCTTCGGTGTGCGAGAGAAGGTGGAGGAACTGAAGGCCGATAGGGTCTGTGTAGTACGTCCCGTCCGTGTGCGCGCCGAGCGCCATAGATGTGTACGCTGTATCGCCGCGTGTGGCATCGGACGTGAACTCCCAAAATTTGCCGTCTACAGCGTGCATTATCAGTAATGAGCTGTGCGGTTATAGAGTAGTTGCAGGACGTACAGTGTGTTTCGCGCAAGAATGCTATGCGCTTTATTACTTCTTCGGTGGCTTCCGCTGTGGGTGGCACTCCGTTGACGAAGCAGAATCCAAAGCGATCCTGGCGATGATAATTAGCACGGTGCTGTCAGAGAGGGCTGCATAACGTACTATGCGCTTCAACCATCGCCAAAGACCTTTGTCATCTTGCATGACTTGCTCATATTCGACCATGGGAGGGTCTTTCGCGATTCCTGCACCCCATAGCACTTTTCTGGAATTGCGGTGAGAGAGTTGTATATGCAGTGGATGCGCGAGCTTACTCTGTCCGTGGTCTGTCAAAGAATGGGTCGTATGAATTGTGTCGTAGCCATGTCCACGGATACAGGGAGATATGAGGTGTTGGCGACGATGGCCCTATGCAAAAGTCAATACGTAGTTCGCAGAACAGCAGGTACAGACTCACATGTGACCTCCAGCCCAGCTCTTGTGCTCTCGACCTTTGTCGGTTGTACGTCTGCTCTTATCTGGATGGGAATGCGCGTGAGATTTCAGCACCCTGGATGTGGCTGGTGTTGCGCACCGAGAAAGTGTCGACCATACGCTGCTTAGTGACTGGATGGAAGCATTCTGGACAGCGGCAGTGATCCCTGAGCCATATGTGGTGACTGGAGCAAGTGCGAGCGCGGTGAGGACATGCCGAGCGAGCCGAGAGGACTCGTACGCACAATTTGGACCAGACTTTGTTGTGCCAGCCGATGGAGACCTTGCGCTCGTCGGCTGCGACGGCGGGGAGCGTGTGGGCCTCTGCCGCGGACGACGACGACTCTGGGCTGCTCTCCTGCTCTTCGTGCGCAGAGCCCGTAGCTGCCTGTGCGCGCTCGATCGTCCTTTCGACGAGGATGCGGGCTGCGGCGGACGACGCTGGACGGACTTGATGCAGCGCGCGACGTTGGATCGAGCCTCGCGCGCGCCGTGGGACATTTGCAGCGAGCTTTGGGATGGCTGAGCGCAGCATGGTCGCTGTCTTGGAGCAACGGCCAAAAACCTCCGCTTCCGATCTCGCCCGTCACCTCGAATCGAGACCATTTTGACGTGCCTCAAACGTCACACGTCGCCGGACTCTGCCGTTCGTCTCTTGCCTTCAACGCACTCGCATTGGGTCGGTCCGTGTCGTGTGAGCCTGCATCTCGCATCGCGCGTGAATCGTAGCTCGATTTGCAATGACATGTTCGGGCAGTAGACGCCGGTGTGACTTAGTTATAAACTCGTCGTGAAAAAGCGCAGCGACCTCAGTTCAGCCATGAATCTCTGGATACTCGCTTTCGCAACGGTCGCTTTCGCGTCCCAGAGCATTTTGATGCACGTAGACGCGAATGGGTCACGTTCCCCGACTCTGGAAGGCGACGCACCGTTCGACGTCCCTGCCGCAGGCGCACCCACTTTCACGCACTACAAAGTCTTTGGCACCCTCAACAACTCGTCAGCCGCTCGCCCTCTTGTAGTCGCGCATGGTGGTCCGGGCGTGCCGCACAACTACCTGCTTTCGCTCGCCGACCTTTCGCAACACATGCCTGTCATTCTTTACGACCAGCTCGGAGCAGGTCTCTCCACGCACCTCAAGGCGAAGAATGGCGACACCTCTTTTTGGACGGAACAACTCTTCATGGACGAGCTTGACAACCTCCTCGTTCACCTCGGCATCGAGAATGACTACGCCCTTCTCGGACACTCGTGGGGCGGCATGCTTGCATCCCGCTTCGCGACGCGTGCGCCGAGCGGCTTGAAGAAACTCGTTCTGGCCAGTTCGCCGTCGGATACGCCGCTCTGGGTGGAGGCGCTCCAGCAGCTCGTCAAAGGCATGCCGCAGGACATGCAAGACGCATTGAACAGTGGCGACGAGAGCACCCCAGAGTTCGCAGCCGCACTCAACGAGTTCTATGCACGTCATGTCTGTAGGCTCGACCCGATGCCGCAGGACATCGCAGATGCTTTCGGAGCATTGGAGGAGGATAACACGGTTTATATAACGATGTAGGCGTTCCGACCTGCTCGTTCTGTGTAATTTAACATACTTGTCCGCAGGTGGGGCCCGTCTGAGCTTCAGCCAGTCGGTCCACTCAAGACCTGGTCTGTCGTGGACGAACTGCACAAAATATCGGCGCCCACGCTTGTTACAAGTGGGTTCTACGACGAGGCGCAACCGAGCGCTATTCAGCCGTTCCTCGATAACATCTCCAATGTTCGTTGGCATCAGTTCAAGGTATTCAGAACTTTTTTTCTTGCCATCCCACTCGCTGACTTGACGCAGAACTCAAGCCACATGGCGCACTATGAGCAGCGCGAGGAGTTTATGCAAGTCGTTGCACAGTTCCTGCTCACACAGTGAACACAGTTTGTCTCCGTACACACCTGAACTAATGTGACGCTGTGTCCCACATGTGCCTGACGCGCCGCATTGGCCCCGCAACGCGTATAAAGGCTGATCATGAGCGCCTTGTCAGGACGCGCCGCCACATTCCCCCATGTCGTCGCTCAAGGCAACCCTTACGCGTGAGCTCGATATACCGTTCGACGCGCCTGGTGCAGACAAGCCGTGTCTCACGCACGTCAAGGTGTTCGGCGAGCTCACTGCAGGCGGTAAGACGCCTCTTGTCGCGCTGCACGGCGGGCCCGGTGTGAGCATGGATTATATCCTCTCCCTCTCAGACCTCTCCCTACCTCCCTTCTCAATCCCGGTCGTGTTCTACGACCAAATCGGCAATGGGCACAGCACGCACCTGCCCGAGAAGCGCGGAGACGCGAGCTTCTGGACCGACGCGCTCTTCCTCGCGGAGCTCGACAACGTCTTGAAATATCTCAATATTCAGGACGATTATGCTCTCTGGGGCTCGAGTTGGGGCGGGATGCTCGCTGCGCGACATGCATTGTCGCAGCCCAAAGGTCTGAAGAAGCTCGTTCTTGCCAGTGCGCCGAGTAGCATCGCGCGCTGGCTCGCGAGCGCCAACGCGCTCCGCCGCACGCTGCCACCAGACGTGCAAGCTGCACTCGACGCGGGTGAGGAGTCACGCGGGTACGGGAGCAAGGAGTACCAAGCCGCGATGGACGTCTTCTTCAGCAGCTTCGGGTGCAGGCTCAAGCCGCTGCCCGAGGAAGTCAAGGAGAGCGGGCGCTGGGTAGGCCGTGACGACACGGTGTGGATGACCATGAACGGTCCGTCCGAGTTCGTCAACACCGGCACGTTGAACGAGTGGAGTATAATCGGCGAGCTGCACGCGATCACTACGCCGACGCTCGTGACGAACGGCGCATACGACGAAGCGCAGGATGACGTCGTACGTCCCTTCGTCGACGAGATCCCCGGCGCGACATGGGTCAAGTTCGAAAACAGCGCACACATGGCGCATTTTGAGGAGCGCGAGCGGTACATGCAAGTCATCGGAGAGTTCCTGCTCAAATGAGAAATAGTACTGTAGTTGAAAAAGGCATGCTATTGCGACGAGCAAATACGCAATACACCGCACTGTGCAACGTAGCTGATGATACAGGACTCGGATGATTGTTGACTTGAGAGCAGTAGATAGCAGGATTGTGGAAATCGTGATAGAGGCAAGGAAAGAGAGACAAGAGACCGGGAATTCGTGAGATTCAGTGTTGTAGAGCGTAGACTCCGACGTTAAGATTGTGACTTGCGCCACGAGGAGACGCTGACAGCGCCAATGACGGCAACGGCGAGCAAAGCAGTACCTGTGACGAGGTCAGATATTGCAGATTCATGAACGCTCGCCCGCACATACCTGCACCGAGCATACCAGGCAGCCACAGGTACCATGTTCCGTCGACATCTCCAGGCGCACCCTTCTGCGAGCACAGCGACCCCGTTTCTTCCTTATCCCTGCGGGCTGCCGCCTTCTCCTTCTCGCGGTCTCGACGTCTACGCGGCCGCGGCCTTGGCACACTGGACGCTGCACTGCCCGCAGCACTCCCAATCGGGAGTTCAGGCATTCGGAGCCCCAGCACGGTGTCCTCGTCGTCTGTGTCAGAAGCAAGCGAAGGGACGTCCGCGCGGGGGTCGAGCGCGCGGGCGCGGTCAAAGTAACGTTTCGCAGCCTCGCGATCGCGTCGTCGGGCGTCAGCATAGGCAGTGGTGGGTCCAGATGTGCGGATCGAGGAGAGCGCGCCGGCGCCGTGGTGCATGGCACCGGTACCTTCGAGCTGCAGTGTCATGCCGGCCTCGAGATAGAGTTTAGCGAGTGCCGGAGGACCACCGAGAGCTTGAACCTGGTACGCAATACTGCCGCGAGGGGCAGGAGCATCGGGGGGTGGGAGAGAAGTGTGAACGGGAAGGAACTGCGTCACAAGCTTGAGCGTCGCGAGTGGCGTACGCGCCTGCAGCCATGAGCGTCTGTAAAGAGGATTAGGGTATGGGCGGCCGTCACGCGACAAAATGAGCTCACAGGAAGAACTCGAACGCCGTGTCGCGATCCTTGCGCACATCCAGATGTTCTACGCCTAGAAGCGCAAGAGACATCGGATCCGCATTGTACGCTGCCTCTCCGGAGGCCTCCGCTCCTGGTGGAGCTTGCACTGGTGGGACGAGGGCAACGGGCGCAGGTCCCGCAATAAGCGCGGGCCATATCGCAGGCTCGGTCTTCTCGAGGTGAAGAGTGAGTAGCCGAACAGACGTTTGGTTGTGCAGAGAGTCGACGCTGGAGAATGACGATGACAGAGACTCGATCTGTGGGAGAGAGATGTGACCCTGGTGCCCGCCGCGACCGCTGCTGCCACCGGAACCCGATCCCGAACCATGCGATGGCGAGGAGAGCGCCGGTGACGATGCACTGAGTTCAGAGTCTGGCTCAGAGTCTGCGTCGCGCTCGACAGAGACCGCGCAGCTCGAGAAGACGTCGGTCTGCTCGGGATCGGACACGAGCGCGTAGGATGAGCGCGACGACGCGGTCGAGATAGTTCTCGCGCGCGCCGGGCGAGCGCCAGCACGCTCGAGTTGCCACATGGAGTTCGTTGCATCGACTGCAGCGTATAGGCGACCCTACGTTTGGGATAGGTTAGTGCTCGCTGTCTACAACGGCGCAGAGCTCGAGCCAACCTTGACTATGGGAGGCTGTCCACGCACGCGCGCGACGAGGCTATTCTGCTCAATCGCCACGAGCACATCGTCCTCGGTGGTGTCGTAGGGCACATGGAGCAATACCGTTGCCTGGGAATGAGTCGTCAGCATGCGCCACGATTCCGACGCGCAACCGCGGGGAGCGTGTCGTGTCATACCTGGTCGTGAGACTGGCGCCAGAGCGTGAACAGGAGCTCGCTGCGGACGAAGATGAGCGCACCTGGTGCCAAGTGTAGCCCTGGACGCGATCTGGGGAGACATCCATCGAAGGAGTCGAAGAGAGAGTTCGCAGTCGGAAGCCAGCCACGCGGCCGGTCCCCAACGAGTCAGACTCGCGAAGTACTTGCCTCCGCGGCCGACAAATCCGGTCTCAACTCAGCAACAACGCCTCACCGCCTGCTCACTGCACGCCGAAAACGGCAGCCGGGGCAATCTCCTTTGGTGAGGGCTGACCGAGGCTATGGACTCTCGCATTCGATGCTGAGCGCCTGTCTCGCGGAATAGCCACGACGCCGTGATACCCCCACACTAAGAGCCTACATATATACACAATATCCCAGGTGGCTAAAATCCAAAGCTAGCACCGAGATCACCACATTGGCTTGCGTCTCCACGAGCCGTAGCTGCGGTAGCACATCCGCCTACTGCCCCTCCTGGTATACCAACTGCGCACACGGCGTTTCCACTCCCAACAGCACATGCCTGAACGGGATTCAGCACGAGGGAGCAAGTCTATGACTCGACCCACCGCAGAGCTAGTAGTGGTAGTGCACGTCCAGGTGAGTGCACCTCCAGAGTTGACTCCACACGTCGCCCCGGCGTATCTGGAGATCAACATGTTCAGTTTGCAATTGGCGACAACCCGCAAATTACTAACCCAAATGGCCCGTAAATGCATTGATTGTCGTCGCAGTAGGACAGTAAACGGAAGAACGCCGCGTCGTGCCCAGAAGTGCCAGACTCGCCGTGTGTCGACGTCGCTGCCGCGTTTCGTTCTTGTAAGGCCTTCCACGGGTCCGCGCGTCCCTTGGAGACCTCCTTTTGTCGAGTCTTCAACTGCTTCGCCTGCTCGGATTCTCGTTCCTTTCGCTGGTTCGATGCTTTCGAGGAGCGTGCGATTACAACCGCATTGTGATCGGAGGGATGTGTGGCCTGCGCATCTGATTCTTGCGTAGAGACGAGCTCACAGTGGGGAGTGCCGAGCTCTGTTGACCCTTCATTACGACCCTTCTGAGACGAAGACTGTCCGGGTAGTAACTTGCTCAGTCGGTGGAGCATCTGGGAGACGCTGCGGGTTTCTGTCGGAACTACACATCCGCACAGCGAGTACGGTACTCCGTAGCGTTCCTATACACCGAGACATTAGTAACTCTCCGGAGATTACAGTCGGTATATATGGAGACCGCACCAGCCATGCAATAGCAGTCTGATCGAACGAGTCGGAGAGCATGTTCTCTTCGACTCTGTCGTTGTGATCAGGAGTCCGTCCAACCAGGAACTTAGTTTGGGTGCTACAATCTCATGAGTACTTAACGTGATCCGACACTTGACAGCCATACTGATATGCTACGCCTTTCAGCTGGTGCGTGTGCCATGAGAGATCTATATCCTGTCAAACGATATGAGCATGCTGACGACAAGGGAACCCGGTCTTCGCACCAAGGTGGGTACAGCGTACAGATCCGGACGAGCCGAAATCAAGTCGAGAAACGCATGGTATCGCGCGACGCTTCGGATTAATGGGGATGGGTGCTGCCCGGATAAATCTGGATTCGCCCATTCCACCGCGAGGATATTGCGAATGAACGATGCTTGACGCATGACCGCTCCGCTTAGCTCGATGCTAAACGACCCCGGGAATCGATAATGCGAGAGAACGAATGACACCCTGGGTAACCAGCGAAAATAAACACCTCGGCCGCAAGATGAAAGTACTCGGACACTTACATCCGCGGGACGCGAACGGGCTGTCCGGCGGGTGTGAACGAGCGACTACACCACCTCGCAGCGCTGGCCAGCTTCCAATTGACGGATGCTCCGAGTGTACATGCTGTGGCCTTAGCAATGAGATGGCTCGCAGGTTGGCGCTGGATAGGTCGCATGAGTCAGGCGATGGCCACTGTAGCAGCAGCCTCACATTGAGAATCTTCTGAATTAGAAGTTGTCCTTTTTCCGGTCCATATTGTCGCAAAGTCCCACTATCAAGAGCATGATAACGGCGGTGTAAAGCGCCAAGCTACTGTGAATGCTTACGCTAGGAAGACTTTGTCCCTCGCCGACGCCTGCTTCTGCGAGTCTCGCCATGCGATAACATCGTCAAAGAATCTGCGTACACCATGTGCCTAAGCGTCATAAGTCATTATGAGTATTTCTTTCCCTTCCTGGGACGGACCTCGTGGTTTGCGTCTTGGTTGCACTGGGCACAATGGCCCGAGAAGTTGCGTTGCGCCCAGCCTGTGGCGTCGCGCTTGATCCATGGCCACGCAAACGTCACCGCGACTGCGTCGCACTTCGGACAGGTAAGCCTGACCGTATCTGTCTCCTGTGTTACTACAGGAGGGTCGTAGGACTCTCCCGTGCACGTTTCGAACAATTCCCGCATCCGCGGGGGATCAGCGTCCAGCGTATTCGTGTGTGCGTCAATTGCCGCAGCGATCGAGAGGAGAGGAAACGAGCTGCAAGTGGGTGAGCACTGGGACGAAGATGAAGTACGGATAGCTTACGTGAGCGTGGCGAGTTGAGGAATACGCGTCGAGTCTTCTTTATATATCATCGGATTCTGGATCCAAATTATTAGTACATCCAAGCAATGTAGACGGAGTCAGATGCACGTACGAGGAGGAAAGAGTGCCAGACCATGAGGACATCAAGCGGTGGGAGGGCTCCTTCTGGATACACGGCCAGTGTTGCAATCCATTTTTCGAAACGGTAGACGGCGCGCGATAGAAAGATAGTCCACGCAGCGGTTGCGTCAACATACGATTCGATCTGTGTGGCCTTTTCGACGCTATCCCGTAGAGCACTAAATGCGCGGAGAATACGAAGATGGGCTAGCAACTCCTGTACGGAGATGACAGGACGCGTCTGCCGTCCGCCGACGGGGAACGTGTCTGGCAAAGACGCATTGGGGTCGTGGTTTAACGGTGGAATGTCGTTCTCGTTTGTCGAGGGTACGGCAGATGTACGTGAGCCTCCCGTAGACGGAGCCGACGCGGCGCGAGAAGAGCTCGTACGCTCATGCGATAGTGAACACGATGGATCGTCGCACGAACAATAGTGGCCGTCATCGCGCGCGTCCGGCGAGGAATCGTCTTCGAACGGCGGGGGTCGCGCGTCGAGTGTGTTGTAAGCGGGAGGGAGATCCATGGATCTGTTGTGAAAGGCGCGATGCTCGTCTTATACTATCTGTTCTGAAGAACGCCTGTGACATGCGGCACGCACAGCATCCATTATCCCGTCCGAAGGCCTGCCCAATCGCGATTGACAGTCGACATGCCCGACAAGATGCCGTTGGCTGTGCAAGTTCATTGCCGGAATGCACGCGAAGGGATATCGCGTGTACGTGGGAACGTCTCTCGCCTGCTTGTCAACGTAACTCGGGATAGGGTGTCATCCAGTTCGGAAGCGGGCGCCGGTGCTGCGAGGTACAGTGCTGGACGCGGTGCAGAAGGAGGTGGTGGAATTTAGTCAACGTCGACGAACATCTGGACGTAGGGAAGAAGCGAGGATGGGAAGGAGGGAAACGTAGTTGGACACGTCTGGACGCGCATCCAGACGTCTCCCAGTGACGGAGTCAAGACGAGCTTTCACCGGAGTTCCATTCCGTGTTGACTCCGGCACCACAGCTCGTTCCAATGTCTCTTACGCTCAAAGAATCCTTCCGCGAGCTCAACCTCGACCCGTCGCTCTACAACGAGGACTCCGGCGAGGCCTTTTCCCACTCGCAGCCAAGGTGGCAGGCACGCGAGCAAGCGCACAGACAAGAGCTCGTCGACGCGTCGATGTCGTGGGAGTACGGCGAACCCGCGTCGCTTGAATCATGTCGCGCGCCCTCGCCCACGTTTCAAGCGTTCCAATCGGCTAGAGCAACTACAAACGACGTCATCGCCACAGACGGCGACGGCAAGGTCGATGTGGCTGGTTCGCATCACCCTCGCAAAGCCCAAAGCCTTCTGTCCCGCTGACCGCAAAGCTGCAGTATGCTCGAGTGAGGCGGAAGGCACATACAGCGCCAAACACACCAGGCCATCATCGCTAGAGACTGACGCATGTGCATCCGCATGTCCTGTGGTGCGTTGTTATCTTGTTGTTATCTGCGTGCCAGCATCTAGCTGAATCGACATTTCAGGCATGGCAACACCCACAAGGCCGCGAAATGAAGGCCGTCTGCATCGACCATTGGAACGTCGCCGCGCGCTCGATTGCCCGCGCAGAATTGACCAGCAGTCGCGGGGTGATTATACTCCTGACACACGACGGCAGGTTCGTCACCTGCAACTATTCGAGCCGCACCCAACTCACCAGCATTAGCTTGGGCGGCTCGATGGCACTCTGCCTTGGTTACCTCCAGTGCACGTGCCCGACCGCGTATCAAGCAAGGGCCGACCACGGTCATCCGCTGTTCCCTAACTTGACAACTGTGACTGCATGCATCCACGGGGTTGACCTTCAAGACTTGCACACCAGGCCATGAGGGGAGGGGCGTAAAGCTCGGATTATCTGCTTGTGCAACTAGGCGAAGAAAATACTCAGATGGCTGAACTTACTTGACGCTGCCCGACGAAAGTACGCGCACTATTCATTGCATTGTATCGTGAACTGACATCTGTTGATCATTCCAGAGAGTTAGTATGCTTACTGTCTTGAACCATCTGTACTTTATCCGAGTGCGATCCGCGATAACGCACTGTTCCCTTGAGCCGCGCCACTCCCACGGTTGAGCGACAATACATACGATGACGAGAAACAGATCAGAGATAAGTAATACATAGAGCATAGTTAGAGGCAGGCCCAGCACCCGAATCTTGGTTCTTAGTCGCCGATGTTGGTGCTGACAACTGCGAGCCGGGGCCTCATCTTCCCGGTACGGCGGTACAGGACGTCGTGTCCAGCGCGCTGAGCATCGCACAATGAAACGATCGTAACGGCCAGCGGGACAACATCGTTTCACACTCCGCACGGGGACGGATCACCGCGGTCTTTCATAGAACTTCTGAATGAAGCGATAGAACCTTTCGTCCAGTGCATTCAACACTCACATGTGCGATGGAGAGCGTAGAGCAAGGCCAACATTTTTCTCTCGTAGATTGCATCTCCGCGGATCCAGAAGAGATGCCGACAAACATCTATTGAAGCCGTGCAGTCAAAACGTGAGAAGCGCTCATAGGACAAATGCATGAGCTGTGTGGATTAGGAGCAGTATCCTTGCGAGGCGTGATGTTTCGAGTGTATGTACCTGGCAACCGAGCGGAGCAGTGTAGAATATGTTGGCGCGGTCAGAGCACGCAGCCTGAGGCGCACGGATGCGGCAACTCCATGTTCAGCTCAGCGCAGCTGTCAAGCGTGAGAGTTCCACAGCCAGAGCGGGCGCAATCGTAACCGCGAATCTGTGCAATCCATCATACGGGCGTAGTAGCAGGGCCGTTTTGCGCACGCCACCGGCTCTTGCGCGCGGTGAGCCCGCGACGAGCAGAGAAGTCACGGGTCGCGAAAATTAAGCAGGCCGAGGTGATCACGACACCAGGCCTCGTGGCGCAAAGCAGCCGACAACGCTGCTCCTGCTGGCTCTCAATCGAGGCCCTTCTTGAGCTGTCCATCTCAACTGGCCCGAAGGATGTGCAAAGACTTGAGCGGGGAGGCTGGGTAGTTCGGAGCCGCTGGCGGTGCACGTGCCGGTCGAGCGATAGGCGTCGCGAGACATGGCGCACGCCGTCTGTCGTGTGGCTGCCACAAATATTGCGTAAAATTTTTGGTGGAAGTGGCGAAGGTGAACGGGCACGCGTGGATTGGAGACTGCCAGGAGGCGAGACTGCGGTGCGGAAGGGCGGGATCAAAATTTGAGTCCGTAGGGCGACGCAAATAGTCGCCATCAAGGGCAAGTTCTGTGCACCGTTCTCGCATCTACCTCGCCGTCGTCCGGACGAGCCCAGTCCAGTCCCCGTCGCCCCACCGCCAAAGTCCCTGCCAGGCTGCCCAGCGCCCTCCCAGGACACCGCGACCAGCGACCAGCGACGACGACCGCGACCAGATTCGAATTCACGACAGACCCACTACCAGCTAACTCGCACTCACCACACGCGCCGCCATGTCTCTCGCAGCTCGCCAGAACAAGGGCCCCCGTAAGGGTGTTCCGGACAACAACCCGGCCAACAGGTCCGTTTTTGTCGAGCCCCCAAGCATTTTACTCAATAGGCGGTGCCCAGACGACCAGCGTGGAAGACGCAGTCGTACCAGCCAGGTGCAAGCCGGACCTCGACCCCGCCCGCAACCAACCCTGCTGCCCCGAACGGCCAGGGTTTTCCCCCACTCAACGCAGCGGCCGGCGCAGACGCTAAGCCTGCGGCCGACTCCAGCGGCGCGCCTGCCGCCAATGGCAGCGCATCTTCTGACGGTGAGGCGTTCATCATCCCTCAGGCCAGACCGTATCTCATTAACTCATTCTCCAGCTTTCCGCACCGACACCGAGATCTCTCAGACGGGCGCTGGCCAACGCGGGCAGCGTGACCTCCAGGCGTGGCAGGCCCCGACGGACACCTCGTACTCTCAGACCCTCTCTGGCAACGGCAGTGCCGCCCAGAAGGACGACGCTACTTTCGGGCCCGGTGCCTCTTCCACCGGCGGCTCGTGGGACCAGTTTGTAGCCAACGAGCAGATGTTCGGCGTCACCACCAGCTTCGACGAGGACGTCTACACTACCAAGCTCGATCGCAATGGCCCGGACTTCAAGGAGCGCGAGCGCAAGGCGCAACAGATCGCTAATGAGATTATGGGGGTTCGTAGTCCGACCTGCTTATCCTATGTGATGTTTGACCACGCCTTCTCTAGACTGCCGCCGCCAACCCCCATATCGCTGAGGAGCGCAACCAGGCGGACGATAGCGGTGTCAACGAAGAGGACAAGTGTGTTGTGTTTCGTCTTGCTGCTCAGGAGTCGCTATTCCTGACATTCGAGAAGATACGGTGCTGTCGTTCGCAGCGCCAATGCATACGTCCCGCCAGGCGCCCGCAAGAGCGGTGCTCCCTCTTCGACGGACACCCCGGACGCGTCTTCGCCACCTCCTGCGGCTGGCAGGCCCGAAGTTCCTAAGGTCAAGATTAATGTTCCCGATGACAAGGCCGCAAAGGTCCGTAATCCGCGCCCAGCCCCCAACTCTGCTTATCGTATCAACAGCCTGGCAACGACAACCTCGTTGGCACGTTCCGCGACTTTATGGCCACGGAGAAGAAGCGTCTCGAGCAGAAGAGGCAGGCGATCGTCAAGAACGAGATCGACAAGCGCGTCGCAGACCTCGTCAAGTTCAGCCAGACTTTCAAGGTCACACCGAATTAGATCGTTGATATTAACGAATACTGACTCCTTAACAGTTGAACAAGCCCATACCGGACGACTTGGTCACCATTCTCGCGAAGGACGAGGCCAAGCAGGCTCAGATCCGCGAGAAGAGCGCTGCAGATGCAGCAGCTTCAGGTGCTCGCTCCATTGGGCCCTCGACGACCGGCACGACGAACCTGAACGCCAGCCCGGCCCTCGCTCCGACGACGTCTTCCCAAGGAAGTTCGACCGCTCTCGCCGGCGGAGTTGCCTTGGCCCCAAGCACGTCGGTCGCTGCGCGCCTGCCTCAGACGAAGGATGCCGCGGCTCGCAAGCCTGCTGCTGCTGGCGCCTCGAAGTCCACTGTAGTCACTCCGACAAGCGCGAAATCCGGCAAGCCCACAATCTCCATGGTCATCCAAGCGATCCCTCCGTTCAACCCAGGGAAGCCTCGCGCGAAGCCGTCGCCAGTGCCAGCCGCGGCCGCCAGCCCCGCCTCGCCGATCAGCGATGCCGCGAAGCTCAACGCGGCGGCGCCTGCATTCAAGCCCGGAAGCACGTCCGTCAGCCCAAGCCCGTCTGTAGCCGCCACTGCCTCTCCAAAGGGCAAGGCCGTCGATACGTCTCCCGCCGTGGTTCCCGCTGGTGCGACCGTCAACAACCCGTTCTTCGGTGTACGTCCGGCGAAGAAGCCTACGCCGGTGCACATCAAGGACGACTTCAACCCGTTCAAGTTCGCAAAGGTCGTCGAGCCGAACCAGGTCACAGCTATGTGGCCGTACAACGGCAAGCGCTTCATGCTCTCGTATCCGGCGCCCCCGCCACCTCCCAACCCGCCCGCCCAGCACATCCCCCCTCCTGGCCCTCCTCCGCCGCCCTCGTACGAGGAGGACTCTGCAGCGCAGCAGGTGGCCCAGGCCGCCGCGCGCGGTTACATGGTCTATTACCCGCAGTACTACCCTGGCCAGGTACGTGTAGACGGCTGGGGCAGAGACGTCGGGTTGATGGGTAATTTCCAGTATGGCGTCATGCCCCCGCCGCCTCAGCCCATGATGCCTGGGCAGCCCGGTGCCCCGGGCGCCCCGCCGCAAGGCTACATTCACCCTGGCTTTGTTCCGCACATGTATCCTGCTCCTATGCCCCACAATGCTCAGGGCCAACGTACGTGTCGTGTATCTCTTCGCAAGGGCGTTTGGCTGAGACGAATCTCTTTGCAGCGATGTATCCCCCTCCTCCCATGCCTGGCATGCCCCGTATGTCACATTCAGTCCCTAGAGATATTCACAGCTGACACAACTTTCCAGCCCCACAGCAGTACTTCCCTCCTCCTGGTGCCTACCCAGCTCCCAACGGCGGACCGCCAGGCTCGATTCCCGCGACTCCCATGCCCGCACACGCATACTACCATCCCGGCCCCCAGTGTGCGTACCGTGTTTTCGTAACTTCTGCGTACAAGCGTTGACCACGACCATAGTCGCGTATCCCATGATGATGGCGCCGCCTCAGCACCAGCCTGGCGCCCCTCGTCCTCCCCATCCGTATGATGGCCAGCCCCAACCTCAGCAAGGCGTCCCGATGCCCGGCCAAGTATCTCACCAGTGATCGCTCGCAATGTTTTAGTCTGTTTCTATTGCTTTCTTTCCCCAAGTCCGTGTCGGGCAGTTTTGGCGTCGAGGGTCCACTCGTTGAAGTTGAGAGGTGGTCGAAGTCGGGAGGAGCGCTGTCACCAAGTTTGGAGGATGTCGGAGAGAGAATTCAGCGCTAGGCGGGTGGGTGGGATGTGTGGAGGCGAAAGGAGGCGAACAACGGTCCCATGTAGTCCGGGACGGAGGAGGGATGTAACATGGCGGGTTATACTGTTGTAGGCTGTTCACTCTGTTGTCGAGCCGAAGACATGCTTTCCTGCTTTCGCGTCGCAATTTCTTGGTTCTCAGCACCCATGGCCTGAACAGGAAGGAAGAGACATCGAGATCGTATAAATCAGGTGTGGAGACATGCAGATTGTGACCATGAGCGAAAGAAAGGGAAAACAAGAGAGTAAAACCAATACGTGAGAGCCGCATGCAAAAACATAAACTAGATCGATATCATGGCGATTTCGACTTTCTTCAAGAGAGTCTTGACAGGTCTCTTGCTCGTGCGCAAGACCTGCTCCATCTCCGTCCGCAAGGCCGTCAGTTCGTCGCAGATGGGCAGGCTACCGTCAGCACGGACAGTGCAGGGGTTGAGGAGCGTATCGAAGAAGCGCGCCCAGATATCCACATGCCAATAACGCCTGAGCGCCTGCTTGATGGCATAACGGCCGTTCTTGTGCACGACGCCTTCCATGTGCTGACCATACAGCATCGTGTACACGATGCTCGCGAGACCGAAGTAGTCTGCCTGGTACGTCCAGGGACGACCTTCCTGCATCTCGATGCAGTCTTTCTCGTCGGTCTCCCAGTCGCACACGAACTGCTGGCCATGAGGGAACATGCGCGTGTCGAGCATGCGTCCGAAGTCGATAAGCCTGATCCCCTTGCGCGACCAGCCGCCCGCGCCAGAGGGGTCGTAGACCATGGACCAGTCGTCGGCGCTATCAACGCGAAGCATGCAGTTGTCGATCTTGAGGTCGCCGTGGATGAAGCCTGCCGAGTGTATGCCAGTGACGAGGCGAAGGAGCTCGACCGCGAAGAACAGGACGAGCTGCTCGTCGATGCCGCCGCCCGAGACCTGCGCGACTTTCGCCGCGCTCGCGCGGTTGACCAGATCGAGGAGTGTACCCTGCTTGCTGAGGTCCATGATGAAGAAGCTCTCGTCCGCGTAGGAGTAGAAGGAGCGAGGGCGGATGACAGACGCGTGCAGTTCTTGCGGGAGAGCGTCGAGGAGGCGCGTGAGCATGCTGAACTCCCACCGCGTGCTGGGCTGCACAATCTTGATGGCTACGAGGTTGTTCTGCTCCGTAGTGTCCTCGAAATCCAGGTTGTTGCTCACGTCGCGCGCAACGTACACCGCACCGAACGCGCCTTCGCCGAGCTTGCCGGTCACCTCGTACTTGTCTGAACCGAGAACGAGAGGGAGCTTGGACAAGTCCACCGTCGTGTCATTAGACTTGCGGCCCTTCGCACTGGTGAACTTCTGCAGTGCCGCCCACTTCTTGGACGCCTGTGGCTCAAAGCTCTGGCACCGTACATCAGGCTGGATGAGGTCGAGCAACGCCTGGGAGAGCTGTGCCGAGTATGGATTGCACGGATTGGGCAGGTTGGAAAGCTCGTGCCCGCGCGGGAGGATAGACGTCGTGAGCTCCATCGTCGTCGTGTTGTCTACGGCAGACGACAAGAGAAGCGAAGGGTCGCCTCCAGCAATGGTATAGCCATCCGAGACGCGGAACGGCGGACGGAACGAATCCTCCATGGTGACGTTCTCGTGGACGATACTGGGCGGGAGGACGACACCATTGCCCGAGGGGGCCACAGAAGCATCGGCAGCCTCGACGAAACCGCGATCAAACTCGCCAGTCGCGCTCGGCGTGTCGAGCGCATGCGTGAACTCGAACGTACGCTCCGTGATGGGCGTCATCACGTCGAACTGGCTAAACCGTCCAGAGAGCGCTATGGAACGGCTGGCAGACATGTTCTCGGGCCCCGCGTTCTCGTCGTCCACGAAGGGCTGGAAAGCACGAGCTGGAGGCGCAGGCGCGTTCTCGTCCTCATCAACGTATGGCTGGAACGTAGGCTTGGCGCGGACCAGAGGCGTTTCCGCAGGTTCGTTGTCGACGAAGGGACGGAATGAAGGCGTCGTCCGCGGCGGAGGACCATCAATGATGACCGACTCGTCCTCGTCGACATACGGCTGGAATCCAGGCGTCCGGAGAACATCTTCCTCATCATCACGATAGACGGCGAAGTTGGACGGCGTTGTCTGCGGTGGCGGTAGCGGCTGTGCAGGCTCGTCGCGGAAGATGGCGAAGCTGCCCTTCGGCGTCGCTACATCGTCTGCAGAGTCGCGGAAGACGCTGAAAGCCTGCTTCTTCTCGCTCAGTGCTTTCACAACGGGCTTGTCGCCTTTCGCCTTCTTTGGCTGTACTGGTGTTGCGAATTGTGCGTCTGAGTGGGGCCGTTTGCGCGAGACGTCGTCAACTCGGGCCTATCAATGCGAAGTAAGCACTTCGCAGCAGTACGAATGTGTGATAATGCGTACCGAAAGAGGCGGCCGCATTGCGTTCTCGTTCGAAGGGGCGCGGAAGACTGAGTGTCCATGAGCAGCTGATTCATGAATGCAATGGACAAGGACAACGTACGTGGAGGCTTCTTCGAGGCAGCGTTCTCGTCCACCGGCTGCTGCGGGGACGGCTGAATATCCTCCATAGGCGGTAACCGCATACTCTTCGTGGGCGAGTTGAACATGCCATACACGTCCGCGAGTGCCGCTTTCGTATTGATAGTCACCGTCGGCTCGCTCGGAATGGCGCCCGCAGCGGAGAGGAAGCCTTTACTCGTCTTCGCGCCGCTCTCGTTGAAGTCGACGGTCACCGCCTCGCCTACCGGAGGTGCGGGCCACTTCTTACCCAGTAAGCCGAGTGCACGGGCACGAGACTCTTGTATGCACGACTCGATACCGTTCGACCAGAGTAGCTCGAGTTTGAACATGTGCTTCTCGGGTCGCTTCCCAGCGGCGGGCGGTGCGAGGAGGTTCGGGTACGGGTCCGTGATGATGCCTGCAGCCTTAGAGGCGGACGGGGCGACGGTGGAGGTCGAAGTGGATGCGGAGAGAGATGGAGGAGGCGCTGTAGATGTGGAGGGTGCGCTAGGTGCATCCTTGCCGTAGTTGCGGAATGGGTCGCGGCGGAGCAGTTCGGCCTCGCTCGTCCCTCGTGAAGGTGTCATAACATTCGTGCGAGAGGCACTTGATGGTGTTTGAGGTATGGAAGGAGTCTGTGCGTCCGGGAGTTGATTCAGCATTGTGAAGCTAAAGACGAACGTATATGCCTACCTCGTCGCGGAAGACTTCGATAGGCGAGCCACCAGAACGATTGGGTCCCTTCGCCAGCTTGAGCTTGACGTCCCCTGCTCGTTCGACTTCGCGAGTATTCTCCTTAATTCGGGACACTCGGGTGCCAAACTCGGGCCATTCGTTGCCTGGCTCCTGCACGGGACCCTCTTCACCATCCACGAACGGTTGGATACGCGTATTCGACACCGTACGAGGATTAGAGTCACGGAGAGGAGCTGCCGAAGGACCTGTTTTCTTCTCGCCGAGCGCTTTCCGCTTCGTGTTGGTCGGCGCGACAGGTGGAGGAGCAGAGTCGTGCATGGGCCCGGCCATCATGCGCAACTGGAACTCCTTGTATCGCGTCTGGAGACGCTCCAATGGTCGTACGCGTCGGTTGATACCAAGACGATATATTTCGTCTGCTTCGCTGCGCCTGATCGGGCTGTCAGTTTTGCGCAGAAATCAGGAAGCAGAGCGCGCACCGTGAGTCGCGCTCCAATGCAAGAGCGTACTCCTCGTAGAAGAGCGTGTAGACTGTGCCTATATCGTTGGCGAGGAGGAAGGCAAACATGTCGACGGGCTTCTCGACATGGCTGGCGTACAGGATCCACAACTTGAGGTAGCGCATATCGTTCTTATATCGTGGGTCGTCCTTGAGCGTGCGCGTAGCTTCGTCAAAGAGCGTAATGAGCCCCGAGTCCGAGTTGTGGCCCTGGGGGTAGCTCTCGATGGTCCAGTCGACGAAGGCGACGTAGGCCGCGAGCGGGTCCTCGTCGTCCTCGATCGCCTGCTGCAGCTGTGCGCGCATCGCATCGCGTTCCTGGGCCAGGCGCTGCGGACGCTCGCGGTGTGGGGTGGTCAGGGCCTGGCTGAGCGCGGTGGCACGTCGGCCGCGGGCGAGTGGTTGGATGTTCTCTTTGGCGGCCTCGAGGATGGCGCCGTCGACAATGGGCGGCTCGTCGAGAGAGTTCTTGAGCGCGTGCCCGGACGGCGTGCACGGGACCTCCATCTGCTAGCGGGAACTGAGCCTGGGGTGGGAAGAGCGGGAAGCGGGAAGAGGAGCGGGAAGAACCGCGTTCAGTCACGTGCGTCACGTTTTCGGCTCCTTTCTCCAAAAAGACAATGCTCACCCAAGAACAAGACATAAACTTGTTCATTGCATCGAAAATACTTCCTAAATAATTCATATGAAGGCTTACGTTGTCAGACCGCGTTTTAGGCTGGATGGTGTCGTATATGGCGACTGGCATGCCTGTAGGTAACTCAGAGTGCAATGCCTGGTCAAGTATACTTACTAGTGGCTCATATTGGACGTGAGTGACGCTGAAGCGCCAGCTGCAGCCCTGGTGGACTTGGAAGAGATTGAAGTCATGGCTCGGGACCGGCGATTGGCCGACCCGCAACTCTGCCATGAACGACGACGTGGATTCTCTCTTTGGCTCACGCCCGCCCTCGCCCTTCGCGGCATACGGCCAAGGTAGGTCGCCCGCGCCGACACTGGCGCTTCCGGGCTCGTCGACGACTTCTACACAAAACGTGGGGACCATTGCACTTCCTGGTCTCCATGTCAGATCTGAACAGCCCCGCCCCCTAGTGCTCCCAACAGCCTTGAATTCCTCGCCGAGACTCCGCCGTACAGGCAAGAAACCACCGCGCCATGTCGAGGAGTCGCTGCTCCAGCCACCGCCCGCACCATCCGCCGCCGCCGCAAAAGCCAGCCTGAAGCGGAAACGCGCACCACCTGCTTCAGCTCCATTCAAGAACCTTCCTATGGACATGCCAGAGCCTGGCGAGCCCGTTCCGCCAAATTTCCTGCGCAATCACTCTGCCGTTCTCGGCGTCGTCGGTCAAATCGCTCGTCTTCGTCTCCCCGACCCAATCGTCCCGGGCACATCGACCGCAGACCCTATCGTGGTTCCCGACGAACCTTCCTCTCCTCCTCGACGACGCACAACGCAATGCCAACCCACACAACGTAAGAGCAAGCCACGCTCTTCGCCTGCACCATCATTACCGGCTTCTGTGGGTGGGAACACCGCGGCGTCGGCGTTGCGGCAGCTCGAAGGGAACCCGCAGTTCATCGGCATCCTTCGCGCCCTGCTTGCCCATGCGACGGATAAAGGAGGACCTCCTCGACCCCTGAAGAGACGGCGTCAACTCAATCCTCCCGAGACGCCTGAACCGCGCCAGCAGAGCGTCGCCCCTTCGCAGCGCGAGACCGTACGGAGCGCAAAGCTCGTGCACGATCTAGTCGCGCTTCTCTCCGATGCGGTAGGAAAGTCGACATCTGGGCAGCAGTCCCTTGCCACCCCTGCTCTCAGCGTCGCCGGCTCCTCTGCTTCCGCAGCGGCGGCAGCAACTCCAGCCGACCAACCGCTTGCTATCTCCACGTCGGTGCAGGGTTGGCTTGATTCGCTTGCACTCGCGTCTCCAGGTGAGCCGCAAAACCCTCCTCAATCTCTCGATACGTTCTCATTCTCGGATCTTCTTCCTCCACCGCCAGTCGCGTCGTCCTCGGATTCATTCGAGCTCCCGACGCCAGGAGACGGTGGGTTCGACTCGCTACAATCTCTGATGGACAAGTACGAGAAGGAGTCAGACGAGGCTCTATTTTCCGCGCTCTTCGGCGAGACGCACGAGCCGTATTTCACCGAGCAAACGCCCGTGCATACTCCTGGACCCCTCGAAACTCAGCATGCGTCTTCCGACACTTGGCGTGCACACACTGCAGCATCGGATGTGGTTCAGCCACCGTGGCCGACGCCGGATCCGTCTGAGCAGCAAACCATGGCTGACGAAGGTGTGTGCGATTCATGGCTCGCTTGGTTGAATATGCCGACCGACACGGTCCTCGTAGACGAATCGGCGAGCAAGGCTCCATTGGACGACATGTCCATGTCCCTCGACGACTCTTCGAATCCTCTTGCATGGCCGGATGCTATCAACTTCCTTTTGGCGTCGCTTCCTCCATCGACAGACACGGCTCAGACCCCGGATGCTGCCGCTGTCGCTACGTCTTCAAGTGTCCCTTTTTCCGAACAGCCCACGCCATCAGCCGCTCTGTCCTTCAGCCTCGATCCCGCTCTCACCGATTTTGACGTTTCTACCCTCGACGCCAGCGTTCTGCAGCAGATATTCCCTCCCGTCAATCCAGATGCACCTGCTGTCCCGCCTTCTACGCCTCAACTGCTTACTCCCGCCGATTTCGACATGTCGATGTCGCCTTCTGGATCCATGGGCGTCAACCCGCTCGCTCTCAGCTTGAACCCGATACCGATACTTCCTCCGCCAGTCTTCACGCAACCGATGGCTGTTGACGCTTCGCCGTCCGTGCAGTCTGCGTTTCTGCCTCCCGACCGTCCGAGCAAGGTGGAGAAGAAGTCGGACCTCCTGGCCCGTGCGGCGGCGCATCGTGCGCGCTTGAGCGCGGAGCTGGAGCGCGTGAAGCAGGATATATGGGGATGTACGGTTGAGGATGGCGTGTTGCACCATTTGCGGACTATGAAGTAGGTAGCGCATGGTCTGGTGTTTTTGCTTTATGCTTCGTGTTTTGTGCGTCGTGGCTTGTTGTCTGTAGGTATGGTAGATGCGATGATAATCCATGTGACGGTGGTTGTCCGAAGAAAGAACATGTTTCCTAGTCTTGCGTTGTAACGGCATGTTCAGACTTTTGGTCGGGACCTTCACAAATAACACAACGATGATCATGGGAACCGTTCTATGAACTCACCTAGACTGACCCTGCTCAGCGTCTGAGTGTATTGAGTCAGGTCATTCGGAGGGGCTGAAAGCTTGCGCGCCACGTGATCTGCACGCCGCTTGAGGACTTTTGTTCCCAGCCACACGCAATACGGGCTCGCCGCGAGCTCTGCAGCCGGCCAGCCGCGCTCCTCGTCTTCTTCCTTCCCACCGTATCTGAGCCCGTTCTATACCTAGTCGCGGGACTCTACTACTTGTCATGCGCGTCGCGCGCATCGCACTTATCGCGTTCAGCGCGCTCGCGGTGCATGGCGGCAAGACGGCGCGCTGTAAACTGCGCAAACGCGGGCTTGCGGTCCAGCAGCCTCTGCCTACTAGCCCGGCAACGAGTGCTCCGAGCCCGACTGCGACGCAGCCTGGTCAGGGCAGCAGTCCTTCAGCGAACAGCGGACCATTGCCGTTGTTCAACTATAGCACTACGCCCATCCGCGGTGTGAATTTGGGTGCGTTGACCATCAGCATGGCTTTGAGATATTGATATTAACGCGTTCATATCGGTCTCCTAGGTGGTTGGTTCGTTCTCGAGGTCTGTGCAGCGGGTTGCGTCATACAGCAGCAGCTCATCGCGTCTCCGGACAGCCGTGGATAACACCAAGCGTATTTCAAGCGACGGGGAAGGACAGCATTATCGACGAGTATACCTTTGGACAGCAGCAGGATCCCGACGTCGCGCTCGCTGCGCTGAAGACACATTGGTCGACGTGGATTGTCGAAGACGACTTTGCAGCGATCAGTAATGCAGGCTTGAACCACGTTCGGTACGCTCAGCGATAGTTGATGGTGACGGGCTAATGCACGTTCAGAATACCGTTGGGGTACTGGGCTGTACCGCAGAACGAGTCGGTCGCGCCGTACGTCAGCGGCGCGTACCCGTACTTCAAGACAGCATTGCAGTGGGCGCAGAAACACGGTCTCTACGTCATCCTCGACCTACACGGTGTGCTTCTCTCCAACGATTACTCATGTACATGTCCTCATCGACGACAGGCGCGCCTGGTTCGCAAAACGGGTACGATAATAGGTACGCGGAGCGCCTCGTATGGTAAGCACCCATTCTGACACGCGTCTAACACACATAGCGGTCAACGCGGCGCCGCGACATGGGCGAACGATCCCGAGAACGTCTCGCGGACCGTCAACATCATCCATTACCTCGCGCAGGATGTGGGCGACATGATCGCCGTCGTGCAACTGCTTAACGAGGTCGCGGCGTACACGAGTAATACTTTCGCCACGACTGTACGGCAGTATTGGCAGGATGGCTACGCGGCAGTACGGGATGGTGCAGGGCCCAATGTGCAGGTCATGATCGGTGACGCGTTCGAGGGCGTGCAGGCGTGGGCTGGCTTCATGCAGCCGCCAGACTTCCGCGGCGTCCTCATGGATTACGTGCGTCCTACCTTGCACCATGTTCCTCGGCGCTCAAGTGTCTGCTACGCTTCAGCATGAGTACCAGATTTTCAGCGTCCAAGAGTTGCAGAGGTCCTGGGGCGATCATATCAGCGTGCGTGTTTCCATACACTCCTGTTTTGACATTATCTTATGAGTCGAGCAGTACGCATGTGGTCTCGGACCTCCGCTCGCGTCCTTCTCGTCGTCCAACCTGTGAGCATTGATAGACAGGGCTTGACTGCTGTTGACACGAGTGACCAGTTGGACGGTCGTGGGAGAGTGGTCGCTCGCGATCACAGACTGCACGTTGTGGCTTAACGGGCGCGGTGTCGGCGCGCGATGGGATAATACGTACTATCCAGGCCCCGGAACGACGGGCTTAGGTGACTGCAACGGCTTGAGCATGGACAGCTCGAAGTTCTCGAGCGACTACAAGGCGTTCTTGCGGAAGTACGCTCGACTTGCTTCGCCGTCTAGGTCTGTGTTGCTCACGAATCGTCTACACAGGTACTGGGAGGTGCAGGTGCACATCGGCGAGATGGCCAAGGGCTGGATCTTTTGGACGTGGAAAGCAGGTGCGCCCAGTAGCTATGACGGTTGAGCGTTGATCTGACCCTCCTGCCAGAAAATTCGGACGAATGGTCGTACAAGGTCGGGCTGCAGCAGGGCTGGATCCCGCAGGACCCCTCGGACCGTCTGTACCCGGACATTTGCGGATAGATTAACCATGCGTTCCCAGACCTTTGACTCAGCTGTGTACCCATAGCCCGCGCAGGTGCGACACACGTACGCGGATGTGTATTGATGATGCTTTCGACGATTAGATATAATGACGAATGGAACGTGCATGATCCCTTCTGTGCTCTTGCCTGTTCGACTTGTACAACGGCCTAGAGTAGCGGCTCTACGGTGGCGTGATGGTTGCGCTGCGTGGCACGAGGAGAGCATGCGTCTTGTTGGCCAGGATCTTCGACCTTTTGCTGCTTTCGTGAGGTGAGTTTCACTTTCGATTGATTGGCATGATCCAAAGCAGGATGGCTGACATTCATGGATCCGTCGGTAGGCTACAGCGGCACGATTGACTCCAGAAAGCCCGGCCCAGCATTGCGACAAATCCAGGGCAGCCGGGAAATTTCTTGCCTGGAAAGCGCGCCCGTCAACTTCACTGCTCAGATCGACAGATTTGCGGGAAGCTCACGAGGTCAATCCTGCTCCTGCTGGCCGACTCAATCTTCTATGACATCTTCCTCACAACGCGCAAAGGTTTTGCTTCCACCTCTATCGTGACGAGTGCGAGTCCTTCAGCGGCTATAGAACTCACAGGCGACAATCCTCCAGCTCTTGCACTCTCCCATCTGACATTGGACATGAGTCTTGGCATCACTGGGAGCACTTGTAGACTTGTCAGCCGGACGAGAGGACGCCTGTCTCGGACGCATGTCAAGGAATCACAATCACACCCGCTCGTGCATAAATTCCAGCCTGCTAGCCCCCTCGTCGAGCCTCATCTTTCGATCCCCCCTTTTCTTTACTCTCAGGGCTAGCCCCGTTCGGTCGTTCTCCACTTCGTTCATTTACAGGTGAGTGAAAGCATTGTATCGAAGCCGAGTCTCATGCCATGTACTCCAACTTGAAGGCCAGCCTGCTTCGTCGACTTCCAGCACCTCACTCCACGTTCATCACTATTCGTCATAACTAGAATGTTAACCCTCGTCTCTTCTGCTGTCCTTGCGCTCGCCGCGTCCGCTGTGGCTACTCCGATCCGCTGTAAGCCACACACCATCTCAACGACGACCTGGCTTTATACTAAACCCCAAACGCGTAGCGCGTACTTTCCCAAGCGACCCCTCCTCATCTATCGATGTCAACAGCTTCTCCTCCGAGTCCGGCGGCCTCGGCCACATCTCCTTCAACAACTGGGGCAACTTCCAATGTCTCAACGACTTCGACAGTTTTTACGGCGTGGACAACTTCCAGGGATTCAACAACGTTCAGACCGTTTTGACCGAGGAGAGCGTTAATGTCGTGTGCGAGGTGCAGAGCGTCGATCTTGTGCAGCAGCAGCTTGCGATTCTTTCGGAGTATGCGAAGCGCGTGATCACGACGGGTATTTGCGCTTCGGAGGTGCAGACTATGTAAGTGGTGACGCTGGCTCACGAGGATGCTGAAGCGTCTGCGTTTGTCAGTGTCTTTGAGCAGTGGTTGTCGGGACTTAGCGGATTTGGTCACGATCGTGCGTGTTCATGATCAGGAGTTTCTTCTAATAAGCCACCCGCTCACTCGTCGTTTCAGTTCGCCACCTTTCCGGACGCACCGTCGGTTACGACATCGTCGTTGCCTCGCACATCAAGGAGGTCGTCACCGAGACAGGGAGCATCAACTTCCACGTGAGTTGTACTGGGAGACGCGATCGTCGAACCGTCGTCACTCATACGTTGCTCAGGACTTTGGCTTCCACGGTTCGGACATTGGACGCAACGTCATCCACGTCTCTGGCGGAAACTGGATCGATGGGATCAGCGAACGCTCGGTGCAGAAGGCGTTCATCGCCGCGCACATCGCGTCGCTCGGTTCCGTCGCGACGTTCACGGACAACTTCAGCGGGCTCAGCAACTCCGCTGGTATCTTCGACGTTAGTTCAACGCCCATTTACTTTGTGGAAATTGTTGGCTGATTGTCGGGTTTCATACTTATAGGGCTTCTGAGGAGTACAGAGTTTTCATTCATTCGGGGTTTGGTGCTTAGGCTTGCCTATGCAGTGGAATGGACGTGCTATCATGATCTGGCTGTTTCTTTCCTTAATACATTCTTGCGCAGTCGTCCTCGTTTACTATTGTGTAATACAGAGGACGTGTTAGGCCTTCTGCAAAACGAAAGAGATGCTCCCGACACCTGAAGAATCCGCAACGCTACGGGCTGTGCAATCCCATAATGATAGTGTGGAAGCGGGTCTGTGTTGCATAGATATTCCAATTGGAGGGGTGGGCGGTCGTCGCGCACGACGAAGGGGACAAGCCGTCGATCAAGAGACGGTCGCCGGAGACTATCGTCGTGACGTCGTCTACGGACAGTGGTACTCGTTTGGGTAGCAGGCGGCCGCTGAGCATAGCGCAGAGATTCGGTGCCGGTATCGTAGAGCATACGCGGGAGCGGCAGTGCAGGCGAGAAGCTCGCACTGGTGAGACACGGACGTGCGCGATCGGTCAGGTTCAGAAGCAGGAGCACGGGAAAGCCGCCCTGCCGAGAAGGAGTGCGCGCGAAACCCGGGCCACAAGTGCGAGTCAGGCATTACGCCCTTCTTGGACTGGGCAGTGTAGTGGAAGGCTTGATTGACAGATGCAGGAGGCAGGAGAGCGGAGGGAGTTCCTGCCACCGTCGCCACCGGGAAATGTGGGACTTTGGGGTTATTGGTTCTTGCACAGGCTGGAGTGAAGTCTCGGGAGACAGAGTCTCGGTTTATTTTGCAAGTTCGAAGGAGGTGAAGGTTCGGAACAGGCCGTATTTGAAGACCAGTCAGAGCGGACCTTGCACTCGACCCCCCACCCACTCAAACTAGCCATGGCCATGAATCCCAGAGTGCGTACATTGCTCGTCGTCGTCGCCGTCGTCAGCGCTGACGGGCGCCCGTCCAGGCCCAGTTCTTGCGCGAGTACAAGCTCGTCGTCGTCGGCGGTGGTGGTCCGTAAACATGTCCCGAGCCCGTGTCTTGTGCCGCGAGCTGACACGGTGGCGCGCAGGTGTCGGCAAGTCCGCACTGACCATCCAGTTCATCCAGAGCCATTTCGTCGACGAGTACGACCCGACCATCGAGGGTGAGCTTCCCCCCAGCTCTCTATCTCTGATGGACGCAGCCCTGATGCCGCGCCTCAGACTCGTACCGGAAGCAATGCGTGATAGACGACGAGGTCGCGCTCCTCGACGTCCTCGACACCGCCGGCCAGGAGGAATACGGGTCAGTTCAGGCGTCCCGACTTTGTTGCGACGGATTGCTCACGAGACCTCCAACAGTGCCATGCGCGAGCAGTACATGCGCACGGGCGAGGGCTTCCTCCTCGTCTACTCCATCACTTCGCGCAACTCGTTCGAGGAAATATCTACTTTCCACCAGCAGATTCTCCGTGTAAAGGACAAGGACTCGTTCCCCGTCATCGTTGTCGCAAACAAGTGCGACCTCGAGTACGAGCGCCAGGTTGGCATGAACGGTGCGTTCACTGCCTCTTCACTTAATCCCCAAATCCTCATACAACTGAATAGAGGGTCGCGACCTCGCAAAGCACTTCAACTGCAAATTCATCGAGACGTCCGCGAAGCAGCGCATTAACGTCGACGAGGCATTCAGCAGCCTCGTTCGCGAGATTAGACGCTACAACAAGGTGCGTCAGCCACCCTGGAACGCTTACCCTTAGGAATGCTGTGTGTTGACGCTGGTGTTTACAGGAGCAGCAGTACGGTCGTCCGAACGCGGGACCGAACATGGGCGGCCCCGCAGGCGCCGGCTTCCAGGGCCAGCCAGAGGACCACCAGCCTACACCTGGCTGCTGTGGTGGCTGCGTCGTCGCGTAGAGAGCTACTTCCTTGACTCCCCCATCTGCGTGTGTGTGTTTGCTGTCTCGTTTTCCTCGTCGACTACGTTTATCTTGTTGGTTGCCGATGTTTATCCCGTGCCGTCTCTACTCGACTCCTTTCATTCTCGCTCAGCACCTTTCCATTGACCCCATCGTCGCGCCCTTCATCACCGCAGCCCGCGCCCAGCTGTGTGTGTATGTACATCGGTTGTGTTCCCCCCCGCACCCGTTCCCCGTATGGTATGACCGATGATCCATCAACACGAACAAATTTCATGCCATGTCATGTCTGTCCCGTCGCGCTTTCGCCAGTTTCTGGCCCGCTCAGGCAAAGTCTTTCAAGATGAGACCATGAAAGGTGGCTCGTGCGCGAATCTAAGCCCGCGTATTGTGACTGACGCGCGGCAGTGCTGACAATGTCGGGCGCGGACGAGCCAGAGCGCGCGCGCCGCACGCTGTTCAACTTCCGCACCGAGGAGGACCTGCGCCAGTTCGTGTTCGGCAGCGACGCCGACATAGGCGGGCTGTCCACCGCGCAGATGGATCTCAAGGGTCCCGGCGGCACCGCGCGCTTCTGGGGAAATCTCAGCCTCGACGTGCAACCCGCGCTCCGCGGCAAGCTGCTCAAAAGCGGATATGCAGGCTTTCGTAATCGGGTGGGTCGAGCATCCCTCTATGAACGCGCTTTGGTATTGAAAGGGCGTATTGCGCATGGTAGAGACGGACGACGCTGTTCGGTGACATTACGGAGGACCTGTCGTTCTACGACTACATCGTCCTGCGCGTACGCGGCGCCGGCGACCCGCGCACACGACACGGGATATACGTTAATATGCAGACTTCGGACGCGTTCCACGACGAGCTGTGGCAGCACAAGCTCGAGACTTTGCGCAACGACGGCGGATGGGAAGACGTCTACGTGCGTGCCTCGTCTGTTCTTTTGCACCGTGCCTCACGACTTGCAGTTGCCTCTGGACAAGTTCCAGCTGACGACGGGCGGCCAGCCGGATATGACGCAGCTGAAGATGGACCGTCGGAAAGTGTGGATGTTTGGCGTATCGCTGCTGGGCAAGTACGGCGTCGAAGGCGCGTACGAGCTCGGTATACACTCAATCGACGTCGAAGGCGACGTCAGACGGGATGGAATTGAGGTCAGTGCTCGCCGCTTACCAACTCGCATTCTGACGTACATATCGCAGCTGGAACAGCGACCCGAAATGCATGCCCACAACCAAAGTGTAGATCTTGTGGAAATAGACACCCCGCGTTCAGGCTCGGGCTCGGGCTGACGCTGCCAGGCTTTAACACATCATTGCATTGCGCCAGACATGAATTGCTACAGTCGCTACAACAGTTGAAGTCAAGTCCGTGCTGCGATCCAGGTCCGTTCCTTCAATGATACAAAGCCGCCCCAAAAGTCCATCTCAGTCTGTATGCTTACAAGTAGCCGGGGCGCGGCTGAGTCGCGGAGGGCCGGCGACCTGGCAGGGGTACGGTCAGCAAGCCTGCGGGTGCCGGCGCGGGTGCGCGTGCTCGCGGGGCGGCGGGCTGTTGCTGCTGCTGCTGCTTGTGGCCCTCGTCCGAGTCGGGCACGACGTTGACTCGCGGGACGAAGTCGTTCCCGTTCACCGGACTGACCTGCGCGGAGCCACCAGGGCTAGACGCGCCGTAGTAGTCCAAGATCGAGGACGCGTGGTCCGACTCAAACGAGCCCGTCGGCGAGCTCAGCGCGCTCGCCACCTGCGCGGGCATGTCGTACCGGTTCTGCAGCTGCACGGGCGTCTCCATTACGAAGATCGTATCGCGCTCCTGACGCTCGGGGCGGCCGGGGATGACGATGGTCGGTTGCGGCAGGTTCTTGCGCGGCGCGGGCTGCGCCTCGGAAAGCGCGACGATCGAGTCTGTCATGCGCACAGGCTTGCGCATCGGCGAGCGCAGTGTAGACTCTAGTGTTGCAGCGGGCGGAGGGCGCACGGGCATGGGCATCGCAGGTACGGGCACGGTAGGGGTCTCCTCCTCGACGGGCGAGTTACCTCCAAACACGGTCGGCGTAGGGGCAAAGCGCACAGACTCCTTGCGCGGGAGCCTACTGCCGGCACTCATCATCGACGACTTCTTGCTGAGCGCCGGCAGTCCGCGACTTACACGCTCCAAATGCGGTATAATGAGCGCGTCGAGTGGCTTGGGCGACCGTGTCGCTGGTTCAAAAGTCGAAAAAGTGCGTAAGAGACGGGCGCTTAAAGCTTTTTTTGGCCATAGTCTCCCCGTCCCGAAGGTGGTTTATTAAAACAGCAGGGCTTCGACCGACGTGGACCAGGCAAAAGAGCCCAGTCCACGGAATAGGCGAGGGGTGTCGTACAGGAACTGGGCGCACACGCCGCGGAAATTCATGAGGTCGGGATGCGGAAGCTCGCCGCCGCCGTCAGTCAAAGACGGCTCTCAGCGTCGTCACTAACGTCTAAATCATGAGAAATGCGAACTCACGGTATTCCGACCACTCTCCCCACATCCATCCTAGCATCAAAATTACTGAAATTGCGAAAAAGTCAGTATTCGAAAATTCGTCCAGAAACCGAATCTGCACTCACCCGCTTTGGTCTGGATTCCATGACCCTGAATCTGCGATGACATGCCACACATCCGTCAGGGCTCGAAATGGAAATAAGTCATATTGGACTCTATATGCACCGCATAGCCTCCGTCCCTTGCGCGCAGATTGCAATCCCTGAGAGTAGAGAGCAGCCTGTCAGCGTGGTTGAACGAGCTATGAACACCTGAAAGAAAACGTACCTTGTCCGAAACTTGCAATGTTTGGCAGTCAGAAATGCGGAGGCGCGGGGAGGTGAATGGGAGTGTTGTGTCCTAATGAATACGGAAATGTCATCGAAATGTCATTCATCAGCGCCCGAAATGAAATGTTGTTGAACTCGCTGCTCACCATTGCTACCTCCACCCGGTAGTCTGTAGATCCCGATTCTGATGTGGTCCCTGAGAGTGAATGTGAGATTTAGAAAGAGTCGATGACAACAAAATGGAGACGCACCTCGAGCGAGACTTGCAATGTTTGGCAAACATTCGGAACTGCGAGGCCCGCAATGTCGACGTGAGGAGGGCTGCAGTGATCCTGAGTAAAAGGTTGCATGACAAAGCAGAGACGAAACGGAGTGGGAAGGGAAAGCGTGATGGACAGGCTGTGCTTGGACACCGCCGTCCACAGAATACGACAGACCGATGGTAGAGAGGGCAGAAGGAGCGGGGGGAGGAGGGGGTGGAGATGCAGAGTGAGAAAAAAGATCAGGCATCCACACACCTGACAGGTCAATGGGCAGTCCATGTCTGGCAGTGGCGGTGGACAGTGGGAGAGTTTAAGATGGAAGACCTGGATAGAATGCGGCTGTCAGAAAACGGTTCAGGGAGAGCACCAAACGTGACAGACCTTTTGACACGGCAGCGACACCAACAGGAAGAATAGTGGTGGGAGCAGTCGAGCAGGCTGTCAGGAGTCTGGTAAGAAGTGTGAGTGGGTGGGCGGTGGGCAAGGGGTGAAGAAATACCTTGGCCCAAAAATCGACGAGGGGCATCATGAGAAAGAGAGACGAAGGCTGAGAGTGAAAGTCTGTGCCGGTGCCGCACTCAAGCTTCTCCGGTGATCCGACACCGTAGCGCTGTGCTCCGTGCATACAGACTAGTCCCACTACACAATCTCAGTAGTAAATTGAGCATATGTATCACTTCTCTGTATCGGAAGTATATAAATTACCACCAGATTTGATTCTCGAAGGTCCTGCAGGACGCTGGCTTACAGTGAAAACCAGGAAGAATCGACATTGCTAAATAGTGGATCTCCATACTATCAGCAGTGTATTACACGGCTAGGGGTACTGAAATGCTTTTGTAAGCCTCAGATAGCTGTGGAAATACATGAGAACCCTCTCAACACTTGAAGGTATCTATCGATTCACCTGGGAACTGGAAATTATTTCAGCAACAGCTTTCAACTCATATAAAGACTCGTAGTATGTATGTGGCTGTGTTGTGGCCTCTGGTGATGAGAATATCGATTCGGGGTGGGCACGCGACGCGTGACATGTATTTAGACTCCGCTGGAGACAGCCGATGTGCGTCGTCGATGCAATATACATTGCGCTACGGGGTCAATTGCTTACCTCACGTACTCTATGTCTTATAAGTGTCATGTCTATTTAATCTCGAGCTCAAGTGTGTCTGGATAGACTCAAAGCGAGAGCAGGAGACTTGGAGGTCTTGCGGGGAATATGCACTTCCCGTCCGAATCGGGGTTTTCACCAATCTATCCTTGTACCGGCGCATCATATGCCGGTGTTATGGGCGTCAACAGAAGCATGTAGAAGCGCTGCGCACAGCGTGGAGAGCTGGTTCGCTCGCTTGAGGCTTGGGAGAGAAATACGAGTATAGGGGGAGGACGTCTACCTTCTTCCACTAGTCCTGTGGCTGTACTGCTTATATACATGTATCCAATATAGCGCCAAGTTGAACAAAGTCAAAGGATTGAGCGGCTGTTGAGATATTCAAGATGCGGTCCCGGCTTGAGGTTCGGACAGCCGACCTTAACATCAAGGCACCGTTTTGCCACGGTGCCATATCCATTGGCACGGCAGTGTCATATGACTCTGCACGCTCAGTCAGCGCGTTTTGGTTGGCCAGTTCGGCAAGCACGGCTTGAGGAAGTGCCCGTGGCCAGGCTATAAAAGCCAGGCTCGGTTCCTCCCCTCCATCCGCATCGGGCTTGCCCCTCCTCTCCCTCTTCCTCTCCTCTCCCTTATATCGTCCGGCACCATTAATGCACATGCGTCGACGCCGCTGAGCTCGATGTCACGTCCGTCACGGAAACTGTAGTGCGTCGTGCTCGGCTGTTGTCCACGAAACACGCTCGTCTCTCACCGGGCTGCCCATGACCTCGCAAACACTGATTGAATACCTTACACACATCGAGATACAGCTGCTATCACACTATCCCGACGACGAGACATCTGTTTCCGATCGGTTGACGGTACTCACGGCGACGCGCAGATCGTTACGCTCGGTTCACTTCTGATCGTGCGCAATTCCTCATCCCGTCCGTATAGCCGTCATACTGATGAGTTTCTGCAGTGTCACTATTTTACTAATACCATGGCGTGCACACAGCGCAAAGGCTTACGATAGGTATGTGTTGATATCTCTTTCTCTATTTCTTGCACCGCTCACACCGCGCAAAGTACAGGTTACGGAATCGGTCTATTCAACTGCATATTACACTATGTACACCACCTATCGCCGTGACTGGTCGCTTTCGACACACAGTACGAGAGATCTGGACCGGTTGTGTCGAGCTCGAGACCGAGGACGGCGCATGATGCATCGATGGTACGTACTTCAGTTTCGGTTTCGGTCTGGGCGAGGAGACGGTTCGGTGCATACGAGGCGCTCACAGATTTCGTCGGTTTTACCACGCTTCCCTGACGCGCGTGAGCGCGTGCGAGAGAGTGCCGAAGTCGGACCGTCAGCTGGCCGTGCATGGAATCTGCGAACGGCTCGTCGACAGCACGCATCGCTCCTGAGTGTGAACGCTGGAATCGTGTGACGTACTTGAAAGGACCCGTTCGCGAGCTTCGTGCGCAGGTGCAAGTTGACGACGTGCGTACAACGTGCACGAATATGAACGTGAACTGCCGAAAGCGTCAGATTCGCGTGTAAACAGCCCGAATTGGCGATGCACGCTCGACAGCGCCGAAGTCGTCATCCCTGTCGAGAGCTGACACGTTGCTGCGCCATATGCGCCTGTACTCAAACTCTTTCGCTACAAGTCTATTGCTGCACGCTAGATGAGTTACTGACAACGTTTGTTAGTGCAGGGGACGGACTTCGACGAGTACAAAGGATGTACGGGTCGATGTCTTGCATGGCGTCCGACCCGGCCAAACGGACGCATAACATCGCAGAACAGGCTCTAGGCCCAGGGGAAAGGTGCGCCGAGATCGCTAGATGGCCGTAGGACTCGGTAGTGACGCCGTTCGCAGGGGTGCAGATGCTGATGATGTTGTGGTACCGACGGACTCTTCGGGCACGATCTCGATGAGGACGACGTCAAAGACGAGGGAGGCGGTCGGAGGACGGTCAACAAGGTACGTATTTCGTGCTCCATAGGCGTCGTAGCGGTCAACTGACGCCGTTTGCGGAATGTTCGTGCGGGACCGTACAGGTACGGGCGGATCGACATCGGCGGTGGACAGCGCCGCCGAACGCCAGTAACAACTTCTTGAGGTGCGTGTGACATGTCCAAACGTCAGCAGCTGAGCGCTGACGGCTGCTTGGGCGTGCGCGGGGTTCGACATGTCTTGGAGCCACGGACGCAAGACACCGCGACGATCACGACGACGACGTCCGGTGCGTTGACTTGAGGTGCTCGCGGACGTCGTCCAGGATGAAAGCATTACGTCCAACATACGTTTAACGCGCGCTGACGCTGTTGGCAGGTGTAAAGAGGTCGGGTCGCCAGGCGGGAGAACATCTGGGCGAAGTCGACAAGAACGTCAACATCCCGAAACTTGGAACGTTGCAAACAGTACGTACGCGTTGGTTTATCGTTTGCGAAGCATCTACGAGTGCATCCGCGAGCGGATGCACTGTGCCTTCTTCGGGTTGCGAGTCGAGTCGCGCACGCGCGATCTCCACGGCGCCGACGTTCTGGACGTCGTCTAGCATTCAAAGGCTCTTGAATCGTCTATTGCATGGCGCAGGATACGGGTCTGACGTCGTTTGCAGGCTCGACGCGTCCGCGCACTCGTAGACCCATCAGCTGCAAAACGAGATTCAGAACGTAAGTGAAAACGAAAAATGCATCCTGACGTCGTACTCACGTTGAATACAGATGTCGAAGTCGTCAACGGCGCGATTTGAACGAGTCTGAGTGGCGCGGGAGTGGGCAATGCGTGTACGAAGCTCGTGATGGCGTCAACACTATCTCGACGAAATCGGCATAAACGCGGGTTTCGAGGGGTGGTAGAGATCCATGGCACGTCAATCATTCCGCCCAGTTCGCGCTTGGCGCATTTCTAGACGTTCCGCGCCCTGGAGACTGGTTCGGCTCGCGAACGCGCACGGGCGCGTTTCCGAGCGAAGCCTCGACACGGCGCGCGTGGTACGCGGAGCTGACAATCGGCGTAATGTCCGTAAGTCGTTCTGATTCGCGTTTGGCGCATTCGGCGGGTGTACGCGAGATGTGCGCGAAAGTCGGTTCAGACCGCGAGAGCCGGTCATGTCGAAACGGACACCGGCGAGCTCTGCACGTAGCAGGTACTATTTCCGACGCAGTTTGCGTCGGGGAATACGATGCAGTGCGCGAAAAGGGCGGATCTGACGCGCGCGCGGGACAGAGTCGGATTTTGCGAAACGGCGATTTCTAGGAATCGCCGTCACCTCGCCAATCGGACACGGCGCGCGCTCGCCACAACGGAGGAGGTGGGAGGGATTCCCACGAGTCCATTGAGCTCCAAATCGCGCGGAGCGGAGGTGACGGGCAAGATGAGGAGCTCGTGCGGTGAGAGACGCGCGTATTCCGCGCGACTGGAGGTACGTCCGTGGACGGTAGGTAAGCGTTCCGACGTTTGAGATGACGCCCAATCGCATGGTGCTGTCGAAATGGACGCCGTGGAAGCGTGGAAGGGTCGAGTCGTGGGTGTGCTGACCGATGCGCGGAAAGACGCGCTCGCGCTATGATGTACGCGGAAGGTCGGACGACTTCAGAGCCTCTAATAGGGGTATTAGACCTCGGTGAGTTCGACGGTGAGGTCGAATCGAATGCCGGAGACGTCGTTCGGGATGTAAGTGAGTCGGCGAGCCGACCGGTGCACGCCGTGCGCGAGCGCCGGAATCTCGACGACGCGAACGCAATGACCGGCGCGAGAGACAAGTAGAGGCAGTGATATGTCGTCGCCGTCACTACCGGGAGTGACGACGACGGGTTGAGCGTGGGAGAGCGTTTCGGTCTCGATGCGAGGTAAGATACCGAATCGCGCGCGACTGTCGGAATCTTGACGGCGCAAACGGTCTGAGGGGCGCAGAAGGTGGGGATGGACCTGAGAGCGCCATATCTAGCACGACTGAGAGGGACGACGATGAGACGAGTGCTGGACGTGTCGGGACCTGAGTGGACGAAAGGTCTGCGTCGTCTTGCACGCTGAAGCTCGTAACGCGGGGACTGCGCAATGGAGAGTATTCGAGGTCCCCTCGTGCGATGGTGAGGTCGTCTGGTATGCACGCGGCGTGGTTGGGTCCTGACGCGAAGTCGGCCGGCAGAGCGTAACTTGAGCGCGCGTCACCGAGACCACATGGACAGCGCAAATGTCATGAACAGCGCGCGCAACAGATACAGGGTTCTGGATGTCGCCGCCGTCACGATTGGGAGCGACGGCGATGGCGACGGCGCTGAACGTGTTACGGTGTTGATGCACGCGGAAAGGCGCGTTCGCGCCGTGACGAGCACGAAAGGACGAGACTCGAGAGGTATGGGCGACTGGGTATTTAACGTCGCCCAGTGCGCTGGTCAAGTCGTCTGGTATGCGCGCCGCGTGGTTGGGACGTGACGCGAAGCGGGCTAGCAGGCGAAACTTGAGCGCGCTTCACCGAGGAAATATCGACCGCGCCAAGGAGACGAATAGCGCGCGCTGCAGCTGGAGACCTCTGGATGCCGCCGCCGTGACAGTTGGGAGTGACGGCGACCGTGACGGCGCTGAGTGCGTCGCGAGAGCGAGGGCGCGGGTTACGCGGCGCACAGAGATCTTGATTCTGCAAAACGCGAGCTCGTAAGAAAATCTTGATAGGTAAATGAAACGCTCTGAACGCACCGGTGATGTCGTCGAGACAGGTTTGAGTCGTTTGGGAGCCTTGAAGACTTGGCGAGCTGGCCGGCACGCCAGACGGCATCCAGACGGTCTGGACGCGTGGGTCGTTAGACGACATTCTGAACGTGGGTGGTCAGACGACATTGAGGACAATGAGTAGTGGTACGAGATGCACCAGTAAGTCGACGAGCGCGACTTGAGCTTGAGGGCACAGCACGCAGGAACGAGCACGCGAGGACATGGGACAAGGACGCGTTAAACGACATTCAAAGGGTGTAAAGAGCAGACGTGGGCAGTGAGCGCGTTCGTGTGCCACTGTGTACGCGCTTGGGACGGGAGGGGAGAGGAGAGTGCAATATGTATTGGTGTTTGGCGTGTACAGACATCCCGACCATCAAGTACCTCGTCCCCTCCGTGAGCCACCATCCGATGACGCGTCCGTGCGCTCTTCCAAGATGAGACCATGAAAGGTAGTCGTGTGCGAATCCAAGCCTCACGCAATTGCGACTGACGCGCGACAGTGCTGACAATGTCGGGCGCGGACGAGCCAGAGCGCGCGCGCCGCACGCTGTTCAACTTCCGCACCGAGGAGGACCTGCGCCAGTTCGTATTCGGCAGCGACGCCGACATAGGCGGGCTGTCCACCGCGCAGATGGACCTCAAGGGTCCCGGCGGCACCGCGCGCTTCTGGGGCAACCTCAGCCTCGACGTGCAACCCGCACTACGCGGCAAGCTGCTCAAAAGCGGTTATGCAGGCTTTCGTAATCGGGTGCGTCGAGCCTCTATGCGCGCCCTTTGGTTCTGAAGGAACGAGTTGTAGAGACGGACGACGCTGTTCGGTGACATTACGGAGGACCTGTCGTTCTACGACTACATCGTCCTGCGCGTACGCGGCGCAGGCGACCCGCGCACACGACACGGGATATACGTTAATATGCAGACTTCGGACGCGTTCCACGACGAGCTGTGGCAGCACAAGCTCGAGACGTTGCGCAACGACGGCGGCTGGGAAGACGTCTACGTGCGTGCCTCGTCTGTTCTTTTGCACTGCGTCTCACGACTTGCAGTTGCCGCTGGACAAGTTTCAGCTGACGACTGGCGGCCAGCCGGATATGACGCAGCTGAAGATGGATCGTCGGAAAGTGTGGATGTTCGGCGTGTCGTTGCTGGGCAAGTACGGCGTCGAGGGCGCGTACGAGCTCGGTATACATTCTATCGACGTTGAGGGCGACGTCAGACGGGATGGAATTGAGGTCAGTGCTCGCCGCTCACCAACTCGCATTCTGACGTACATATCGCAGCTGGAGCAGCGACCCGAAATGCATGCCCACAACCAAAGTGTAGATCTTGTGGAAATAGACACCCCGCGTTCAGGCTCGGGCTCGGGCTGACGCTGCCAGGCTTTAACACATCATTGCATTGCGCCAGACATGAATTGCTACAGTCGCTACAACAGTTGAAGTCCGTGCTGCGATCCAGGTCCGTTCCTTCAATGATACAAAGCCACCCCAAAAGTCCGTCTCAGTCTGTATGCTTACAAGTAGCCCGGGCGCGGTGGCGTCGCGGAGGGCCGGCGACCTGGTGCGGGTACGGTCAGCAAGCCTGCGGGTGCCGGCGCGGGCGCGCGTGCTCTTGGGGCGACGAGCTGTTGTTGCTGCTGCTGCTGCTTGTGGCCCTCGTCCGAGTCGGGCACGACGTTGACCCGCGGGACGAAGTCGTTCCCGTTCACAGGACTGACCTGCGCGGAGCCACCAGGGCTAGACGCGCCGTAGTAGTCCAGGATCGAGGACGCATGGTCCGACTCGAACGAGCCCGTCGGCGAGCTCAGCGCGCTCACCACCTGCGCGGGCATGTCGTACCGGTTCTGCAGCTGCACGGGTGTCTCCATCACGAAGATCGTATCGCGCTCCTGACGCTCGGGGCGGCCGGGGATGACGATGGTCGGTTGCGGCAGGTTCTTGCGCGGCGCGGGCTGCGCCTCGGAAAGCGCGACGATCGAGTCTGTCATGCGCACAGGCTTGCGCATCGGCGAGCGCAGTGTAGACTCTAGTGTTGCAGCGGGCGGAGGGCGCACGGGCATGGGCATCGCAGGGACGGGCATGGTAGGGGTCTCCTCCTCGACGGGCGAGTTACCTCCAAACACCGTCGGCGTAGGGGCAAAGCGCACAGACTCCTTGCGCGGGAGCCTGCTGCCGGCACTCATCATCGACGACTTCTTGCTGAGCGCCGAGGGAGGAGTCCGCGTCATGGACCGCATACGATCGAACTCGCCAGGCTGCATGGCACCAAGCGGCGTGCGCATCGCCGTGCGCGACGGTACGCGAACGGGGACGGGAGCAGGAGGGCTAGACATAGGCGTCGGTACTTCCACGATAGTGTCGAGGCTCCCAGTGCTGTCGCGTTCCACGGGCTCAACCATAGTATCGTCAGACTTGATGCGGCGATGAGTCGGTGCGCGAGCAAGAGGACGAGTCGATGCAGGAACCGGGGGCATAGGCTTCTCGGGCACCGGAGGGGCCTGGCTGCCAGAGGATACGGCGCTGACCATGCTATACGGGCGCGAGCGCGTAGACTGCGTGCGTTCCACGGCCCATTCCTTGGTTGCCGGCTTCCACTGCTGCTCAGGAGTAACTGGGGACATCGCCTTCTCAAGAGCCTCGAAGCTCTCGCCGGATGCCTTCGCAGCCGACCCCTGGAGCGTGTAGGACCCGATGCCAAAACGCCACGGGCGTCCGCCAAACACGCGGTACGTGCAGACGAAGATGGCGACGAATGCAAGGCCTTGGAAGCTGTACAGTACCTCCGCAAAAACGACGCCGTTGACGATGGTGCTCGCCTTACCCACGAACGCGACGACCGCAAGAGGAAGCGAGAACAGGATGTAAACTGCGTTCGCCCGACGTGAGTGCTGGATATTGGTTGCCAAGTGACACAACTCACCGACGGGGTACCATACAAGATACTTGCCGACGAGCATGGTGCCCTTCTCCTTGTGCATGTTAGAGGCGGCGTTCTTTGCGTCCTTGCCCATGATGCCGCGGATGTCGCCGCCGCGCGCCTTCAGGAACACGATCGCGAACATGATCATGGATGCTCCGCTGACAATCACCATCTACGCAGCAGTCAGATATGCCCAAAGCGGCAACTGACGACAGGAGACGCACAGGAATGCCCTGCAGTGACTGCTGGCTCTTGAGGTACGGCCTTGTAATCCAGCACCATGAGCCTGCAGGACCTAACTTCGGGTGAGCATGGCGCTGATGACATTTGACTTGTCGCACCATAGAACGGATGAAGCGGGTCCTTGGGAACAAACAGCGGCCCAGCAAGGTCTGCAGCAGTCGTTAGGCAACAGATTCCACTCTGCTGGGCAACGCGTACCGAGGAACAACACGAGAGCCCAGAGGGCCACGAGGCTAAGAATCAATACCCAGCGGGCGACGGGCTTGCGCAATATCACAGCGTTGAGAGCATGGGCAGAGATGTCTGTAGAACGTCAGGAACGGCGTACAAGAGGAGCTGTAGTACCCACAGAGGATGAAGAACGCAGTCCCGAGGGAGCCGGCCTGAAGCATCGTCGCTTTGAAGCTGTCAGTACCCAACGTTACACGATAGGAACGTATTTCTGACCTTGCGCTGAGCACATGGTGTCTAGGAGAACAGGCATGATCAGCGAACAGTGTCACACAGAGCGGTGCACGTACTCGTCTCGATGCCCTTCACTCTGACCCACTCGATGTTGAGGCTGGCGCCGATGGCAGACAGGAGCGAGGAGAATAGCAGCGAGATGATGTAGATGCCCAAGGGCGTCGTGGCGAAGATGCGCTCGCCCTTCTCGCCCATAACCATGCGGCGATAGTACTGAGCGGCTGCGGCTGTGGCGATGTGGGCGAGAATGGCGAGCACCGCGACGGCCGAGAAGAGACTTGGGATAACGATAGCCTGCAACATCGTGAGATATGAGCACAGTACGAGGTTTGGAGACGCACGAGGGAGGCTGAGGGATTGAAGCTGCAGCGGGACTGGGGTTAGCGGACACGCGATCGGTGCATGCACGCTTACTGACTTGGACGTTGCACTGCGGACGACGTGAAGCAGCTGGGTCATCATGTCCGTTGCGGCGCCAATGTTGTTCGAAGTGGAAGCCATTATTGCTCAGACGAAAAGCGAAGGTCGTTTGCAAAAGCGAGTAGAAAAGCTGTACTGTTCCAGACAGAAGACGTGGAGGCCAGCCAGCAACGAAACGAAAGAAACAAGAGAACGGCGAAAGCGAAAACGAAAGGACGGCGCCGGGCCCGTGAGGTCGTCTGGTCTCGACGGCGCAAGCGGTGGGTCGAAAGAGACAAGCCTCAACAGCGGAGGCGCTGCTCGGACTCTTCAAGCAGCTGATCGCCGTCATACCTGATCATCAGCCTTCAACTCCCCTCAACATGATGGTTGCACTGAATCGTTCAGAGGAGTCCTAATCGCTGATGCCAATCCTGGCGAGAGCAAGGGTCGACCGGGGAAACCTCCCGCGACGACGACATAACAGCACCGCGGTGTTGGAACAAACATGGTAAGAATACAGTGCAACAAGGACATGCAGATGAGAGTGCAGATACGAATGCTTCGAAAGCGCGACACAGGACTATGCCTGGAGCGGAGGATCGCGTCAGGCGCACTGACAGTGAGGGACGGCGTATGTCACGTACCAGATAATTATAGCTCTTCCTATCGTCCCCGCGAGCCAAATATTCTCGCTGTGGACGGGTGAGCAATGCCCACTACTGCATTTGCAGAGCGCACCTCGATGAGAGCCTCGATTCGCTTCTTGATATTGACCGGATTTGGCTGGAACCTTGGGGCGAGCTGGCGGGTCACTTCGTTGATGAGGTCGTTATGGCCCATCGTTTTGCGATCCTTCATGATTCGCACGATACATGCCTACGTAGACAGACCTGTCAGTTGCGCTACCTGGTTGTAATGATCGGCATACCTCTGTCTGGTGTTTCCGTTCCTCCTCGATATGTGCTCGCGTTTCCCGCGTCTCGTCCTTGCCCTCCACACGCGCCGCAATCATCGCAATCTTGATGCGTTGTAGAGGGGCCGTAAATCCGTCGTTAAACGAGAACTCGTCGTCCTGCGAGACATCGCGACCAGCCGGGTGTTTCCGTAGAACTTTGAATTTCGCGCACGCCAAGGATTGCAGGTTCCGCGAAAGTTCGACGTCTGCGATGGACGTTGCCTCCTTGATTTGCTAGAAGCCCAACTCAGTACATTTCATGACGGCAGCTCGCACACGTACCTGATACGACAGTCGCCCACCGTCAGGTACGTCCTCAAAGAGGAGAAGAATGACAAGCGCCAGCGTCGACACGTTGAGGTCATGACTCCGCGCTTTGAATTGAACGCGCACATCTGCGTTACCGAGCGAGGGCTGCCAGGTAAGCCGGCGACCGCTGTGTCGCGCAAGATAGAACGCCTCGTAAGACTTGCATGCTCTCGTCATGATGGTGGGCAGCAAGCATGCACTCTCGGTGTGCATGACAGGCCAGAACGTGGATGTCATGACCGTCACGTCCAGCTCGACCTCGGGACCCTGTGCGGATGGATAAGCGACCTTTAAGGTGACACGCAGAAAATGGCGCACATCCGTCGTGGATAAGTATTCCTTGTACGCTTGCGCTGCATCTGCAGACGTCTTCATGTCGTTGAACATGCCCTCGAGCTTCTGCGTGAACTGGAACCCGCATTCGATCTTCAGTTTCGCGAGCATGCCGCGCTCCGCGTCGTCCGACACGCTGCGCCCGTGCAAGAGCCGCTTGGCGAGGTGCGTCTTGTAGTACCGCTCAAAGACGTCCTTCTCTGTGACGAAACGGAAGATAGTGATCGTCTTGTCCAACACGGCGTCGACTTCATCGTCCGTTTTCTACGCCACGGTCAGGTTAAGATTAGGGTACGTTTGTGCATGCGCACCCCTTTCAGACCCTTCTTCAAGTTCTCGTCAATGAACAGGGAGATATACTCTGGCGCTTTGGGGTTCAGGTTGATGAACGACTCGAATGCCTGAAACATGTGGTTCAGATGCATGCAACTACCAGCACGACTGCCACATACCTCGAAGATAGACGCTTGTATGCCCACATCGGCGTTGAGTCCGAGTTTGAGCATAAGGTCGAACTTGTCCTTGAGGGCGAGCACGTCTTCGACCCACTTATGCGCAACATTCTGAGCATAGCCCGCGGCGCCGATCTTCTCCTTGGCTTTCCCCTTGCCCTTCGGATCCGTTGGCTCGTCCGCGTCGCCATCTGGTTGACCTATTCGCAGGCTCGCGTCGTTGATTTCCTTGCCTCGCTGCGCAATTGAGTCCTTCAGAGCGCGACGAAGTGACGGAATTCCGGTCGGGACCATGGAAAGGACACGGTAGAGACGTGAGAGGTCGTTAATATTGTCGTGCTCGACCATTGCTTCGAGACCGCCGAGAACGGTCTGCACGTGGTTCGTAATGAGGTGCTCCTCGATAATCGCTCGGAGGCGATCCCATGATGCAGCGCAAATCATGAAGTTCGTGCGGTTCTCTTCAGACGTGAGGCGTGTTTCGACCTGGCGAACGGTAAGCGACAGGTTGTAGCGACAGCGGGCGTACGTACACGCTGCAAATATTCTGGTACACTCAGGATCCCTGTTAGACTGTTGCCTTCTGCCTTGTAGAATTGCGCGGATTCGTCAAGGAAGAGCGGCTCGAAGTCTGTCTTGTAGACCTGCTTCTGCGACTCGTCGTTGAGCGTCAAGAAGATGAGTATACAGCCTTTGACGGATGATTGGTTTATCGTGTAGCCTTCGCGTTCGATACGAATCTGGTTGAGCAGCGTCGCGACGAGGTGTCGTTGTATCGGATACTGTGAGGAATGCACGATGCGTTCGAGAAACAGGCGCAGGCTCATGTCGTACGTCGGTAGTACGCCAGCGCTTTCAGTATACGAACGATCCTGTGTGTGAAGTCAGAAGCAAGCACACAAGAACTACAAAAGCGTTGTGGCTGACCATGTAGGTCAGTACGGCTTTGAGCTTCGTCGAGCAACTGCAATGGTCTTCCCACACGTCCTTGACGGATTTAAGTAGTCGCTCTCCCTCGTTCGACTGTTGCATGGGTTCGCTGGCGCCGCTGGTCGGGAACAGGGGGACGATCTTCTCGCGCGCGAGTCGATCCAGGTTGTCGCGCACAAGACCCTTGACGCCGTTATAGAGCAGCTCGCCATGTTTCTGTATGACCAAGTTGTAGGCGTAACGATATATCTCCTCGAACGAGAGCTTGGACGCGTTGTGGTTGTGGATCTCCCTGATAGCGCTGGACAGCAGGTTCCAAATATCGGGACTCGACGCCTCCGCTGGACGCTGCGATCATGCGCTCAGCAAGCATAGACTTAGAGTCTAGAGGCCCAGACGTACGGCGCGGGGTGGTTTCTAGGTGCACAACAGGGCGCGTTCAGCAACGAGCAGGCCGCCACGCGGTTGGCACGTACGATCTTGGTCTTGCCCTTACGATATGCAGGCACTGGGAAGTACAGTCAATCCTCGTCGCTGGCTGCGCGTGCACAGAGCGCTCACCAGACATTGCGGCAAGAGTCTACCTGCAAACCGAGCCTGACTCGCTTGCGGCGCGTTCAAATCCAAGTTGCAACAGCACCCGCAGCGCTCGGCGTCACAGGAACCGCTCACACATCCCCGCGGATATTTAAGGACTAGGTTTGCAGGAGCTTCAATTCTTGGTTCAGAAATATTACATGCGGGGCGGTTATGGACGTGCGGCGGTATAAGTAACACAAATGCGGGGGAGCAGGCAAAGATGCAGAGCAACAGGCGAAGGCAGTCAGACGCAGTACATATCAGCGCAACAAGAGATACCAGTCCAGAATCCCACGATTCGTGTCAAGGACCACGGCGAAGTGCTTTCACGAACTCGATGTAGTATTTCCTGAAAGCCTTCTGGTCCAGATCGCGCAGAGACGTAGCGAATGCCATAGCGGTTTCGGCAGGGCAGTTTTGGGACGGCAAGTAGACACCAGCCAGGAAGTCGAGAGTTTCCTGACCGCGTATCTTGTGAGCCGTCTTGAGCAAGTCGGAAAGAGAGTTGAGGAGCTGTGCATGGGTGTCAAAGCTCGAATTTTTGAAACGTGACGAGCGGCTCGCACCACAATGGTTTGACCGTCAGACGGATTGCATACGGGAAGGGATGCAATCTCGAACGGCAGAGGCACTAATCGCTCGTAGATGAAGGTTTCGAAGCCGGCCATAGTCGCAGGCGCTGGGTGCGCTACTCCGTTGCCGTTGGAGACGATACCAGATGGCGGACCCCATGTGCTTATGCACTGTTGTAAGAAGTCAACAGCGAGGCGCGCCGTTGCTGGTTCAAGTAGATCATGCGCCGTTTGTAACGAAAACTCCAGAATGCCTTGCAGTTGCGGGCTATTACCTGTGGAAAGCGAAGGGGCGTTGAATATTCAAACAAGGCGGCGAAAAACGACGAACGCACGGTCTGATACGAATATGTCCTGCAGCTTGGAGCGCATGATGGTATTCAAGAACGCGAAGTAGGTTTTCTTTGTTTCCGAGTGTAATTGTCGAACTTCGGGACTCGAGACGACATTCGACACGTGCGTGTTGAGCGGCACGATGAGCTCGTTCATGACATCGAAGACCTTGTTCTGCAACGGGTCCACCATTAGCGCACCAGTCTGCCACTGCGCAGAGACAACTAACCTCAAGCTTGTGCGCGAGATGGCTCATAAAGTTCACGAAGTCAGCGAGCTCTGTCGCGTCAAAGTGTGCGACAAGACTCGTCATCAGCGCCGGCATGAACTGGACGACGTGTTCGCCTGCAGCGGCAAATAATCGCGCAAAGGCACTGCGAGCCTTCACCTCGTCAGACCAGCGCGCGACGCATCACAACTTGGTAAACGTACCACTGAGCGAATAGCCTTGAACACGTTGAGCGTTTCTAATGCGACGAGGATGGCCTGCGACATGCTCTTGAACGCCTCCACAGGCGGCGGCACGTAGTCCGCTGTCGGCGCTTTCGGATAGTCGGGATATCCTTTCGCGACAGAGCCCAGTGCTCCAATGGAGTGATGTACGCGCAGAACAGGTAGCAAGTCACCGGCGGGCGCGCTCGCCGCCGTCTGCCCAAGCCCTGTCGAGAGTTCGTCCAATAACGGCTGCACGACGCTCTGCAACAGCGCCGCGTGCTCCACGGGTGTAGCGAATAGCAGCGAGGTCAGCAACCCGACGCTCTCGTACAGATATATCTGCGAGTCGAAGATGGACGGGTTGGCTACTGCGTCGTCAAGCAGATCCGATGGAGTTGCAGGCGACGATCTGCCTGACGAGTCGCCGTCGGGCAGGACTGCCTGCGGGGGCAACACGTCTCGCAGACCGTCGATGAGCGTCGGCACGAGCGAAGGGCTGATCTCGTTTCGGATGTCCTTGACGAAGCGTTGGAACAAGTAGAACGCGCGCGACTGGACCGTCCTGTCCGGATTATGCACACCCCTGCCAGTGATCGCCATTTAGACGTAGCACGCGAGCGTAGGGCTTATAAGCAACACGCACAATGGTCCAATAAGGGCCTCCAGCGCCGGAACGACACACTCTTTCCGCACACGGAAAAAGTCGCCGTATCGCGCGACAGTCTCGAAGTACTGCAATGATACCGTCGCGTGCGGATACCGCGCGATACCGGAGCGCACGAGTGCCATCATGAGCTCGCCCTGCATCGTAAGCGGGTAGACCGAGTAATCCACCGCCTTGCGCTGCTCCTTCTCCACCTGCGGGCAGTCGCAGAACGCGCGGCGCCCAGCGGAGGTCGCCTTGTTCAGCTCGCCAAAGATGAAGACGAGGTACACGGCGAGCTCGGCGTCCTGCCAGCGCACCTCCGCGCCGCTCTCGTACATCTTGAGCGTGTTCAACGAGAGCTGTTGTACCGCCGAGGAAACCAGTTCTCCATCCATCGTAAGTATAGCGTCTACAAATACTCGTAAATCCTTTGGTAGAGGGTCAACAAAAATAGGTATTCGAGGCCTTGAGCAGAACAGACCTTTCGTAATACTTCAAATGCTTGCGTATCGTCCTCGTCCATATCGGACGGGTCTGCATCGGCGTCCCATCGCATCTTCTGGAGAATCACTGTAAGCGCAGAGGTCCAGAATTGTCTCAGAGCCTCCTGCGTGACGCTAGGTAATCGATTCTGCGTCTTCTTTTGCTGAAGGAACTGTCAGAACGACTTTACGGTGCTGCTGATCTACGCACGCTGGATAATAATGTCGTCATGAGCGTAAAAACCGTGGAAGACGTGTCGTCGTAATTGTCGGCCATGAAGTTCAACATGGTGGGAAGGAGTTCCTGAAGCAGGACGTTGAACTCTTCTCGCATCGGGATACCGAGAGATAACTGCACGTTGGCGTGTATCGGGTTAGCGATGCATCGAGGAGCGAACAAGTAAGAGTGCTCACATCGTCGATATACTTGATCAGCTCAAGGCCGTAACCGTTCACAAGCCGACCTAGGTACTCCCTGAACATCTCCTCTTCCTCGTCGTCCTCTGCGCGACTTGCTTTCTCTGCGCGCGTCCGCTCTTCTAATGTACGTAGCACCTCGCCAAGGGACAGGACTCTGAACAGTTGCAGCTTGTCCGACCCTTCTTTAAGGCCCTTCTGCACCATGCGAAGCAGCGCCATGCTCGCCGCTAGTCGGATACCGAGATTAGGATTCGAGAGCAGCCCAAATAGTAAGGAGATGGTCGATGGCGTCACGGTGAGGTTCACGTCGATCCAAGCTGCGGCAAGGGCATATAAGCGCGGGGTTCAAGTTGGGAGAAAGTAGAGAGCGAGCACGCACGAACGTACGACGCAAAGGCGCGCAAGCCCCAATCTACAACCTCCTCGTAGCCTCCGCTTTCTCGCGACACGCGTATACGTTCGACAGCGTCCGCAACGAGCGCGAGCACCGCGTCGTTCATCGTCGCAGCATCGGGCCCATTGCGTACGGCCTCGCGGATGCGCCCGTCGCGCGCGTGACGCTCCTGCGTGAACTCGCGCGCGGACTTGTACAGCTGGTCGTGGATCTCGCCGCTGATCTCGATGACGGTGTGGAAGAACAGAAGCGACATTGCGGGCGAGAGTTGCGAGGACGGGCCGGAGGGCTGGATGAGCGAGAGCACGTCCGCGAAGAAGGTCGGCCACTGCGCGGGGTAGACGCGTAGAAAGAACAGCGCGAGCACCTGTGCGACTTTGTTGCGCAGGACTGGACGGATGGACGCGTTAATATGAGGTCGAGGATGGACACTGGCAGCACGTACAAGATGCGCTGGCTTCGGCTGGCCCGAAGACGAACTCGGTCTGGATGTAGCGTAGGAGTTCTCGCTTCAATGTCTCTGTCGACGGGTCGTCTAGAGTTTCTGTCCTGCGTGTATGTGAGTCATTCTGACTGTAAGACCTGAGGACTACGCTGAAAGCGCGCATAGAAGAAAGGTGTGGCGCATCATCAAAGGCGCATGACGACTGGGCGAGTGTGCCGGCATATTCGGGACGGATCGCCGAGCCATTGCAGATCGATGTGGGCGATGAGGAGACCGGGAAAGCGCAGAGTGCAAAGACGCGACCGCGAACGAATCCGGCGCGCACACGACGTCGCCGTCGACAAAGACGAAATCACGCGACCGCGACCAAGCAACCATTCTCCAGACCAGGTTTAAGATATGGATATGTAGAGACGACGCACCCATTACTGAGAAATGTAGAGATGACGCGCAGCGCGAAAAGCCTCGCCTGCGGCGGATGCGTTCTCGAGCCATCGGGCCTCGCGTCGACAAAGATAGAAAGGGACGCCGGCCAGGCCTCGCTCGGGTTGATCTTGTTGAGGAAATCGACGGCCTGGAGCTGGAGAGCTCTGTCGTGCGAGGCGTCGGCGGCGATGACAATGGCCTGCACGAGCTGTTGGGGATCCATCCGCGCTCAAATCGCGTCCCAGAAGAGATCTGGCGGTGTGGAACGGTCTAGCAGGCGGGATGCGACGAGGAAAGGAGCGAGCTGACTCGAGGCGCAAAGTTCGAGGCCGCGACTCCGCAACTTGCTCCTGAACCATCACAGCGATCCTACAGCACAGACCTGGCTCGCTCTGCTCCTCCATACCCAGTCCTTGTAATTCGCAGCCGCGTGATTCACTCTTCTGCTGTGAATGGAGCCCTCGAATCCTGGATGAAATCGACCCTATGCAGGGACCTAGGCTCGCCGTTTCTTCTGTGCATGCACCGGGAATACTCCTCTCCTGTTTCAAACGATCTCAACGTATGTCTCAACCAACATGGACCTCGCCCATTCTATGTCTCGACGCTCCGAGTTCTACTATGCGTGCAATTTCTCGCGGCACGGCGTACTCCATCCGTATATCCGGAGCAGTCGTTCAAGGCCCTTCGCAGCTCACATGACTCGCGGCGAAGCCTGTGCATGTGTGTCCGCCTGTCTGTGAATGAAACTTGGACGCGGTCATGTGCGTCGCTCCGCGAGCGTCAAGAGTCTGTGAGAGTGTTTGCGGCCGCTGCAACCGCAAGCACTGTACCCGTTTGACACCTTGAGTTCTGACTCGGGCGGCGTGCTGTGCATTTCCCGGTCCATTACAATAGCGTGTAGATAGGAATATACGATGGAAATAGCACACGAATACGTGTCGGCAACGTAGTGCTGAGCAGCGTGGGAAAGCGCATTACGCCCAGTCGTGATTAGACTGATTCGGCTTGCCCGTACGAATCCGAGTCCGCCACCCGCCTCTTGCCTCGAGACGGCCACGACCACACCCACTCAACACCATGGCTACCCCGCACAACCAGTTGGATTTGGACTCGCCGCCGCTGACGCCGTCCGTGAGCGATATGAGCGACATCGGCTCGCTCTCGGACTCGGAGTGGTTCGAGATAACCAGCAGCAGCCACGGCAGCTCAGAGTCTGACTCTGAGAACGAGAGCGAGGCGAACCTCAGCATCCCCATCCGCCGCGCGAGTCCAGACGGCCTGCGCCTCTCGCTCGAGGACGACGCGGACTGGCAACCGCTCGCCGACGGCCAGCAATCGATCGCTACGGCGAGTCAGCATGCGGAGGGCGCCGTCCCCGACGTCGAGACTGTCGCCGCCCCCGAGACATCGCTCGTACAGGCCGTCTCGGAGGCCTTCCAGCTGCCTCCCCAGGAGCTAGACGCATCAGACGCCGATGTGGCGCACAACGACACAGGTCTCCAGCTTGAATTCCCGGACCCTCTCTCGAGCAGCTCCGATGACATGCTCGACGCTAGCATTGCCAGCAACAGCACCTGGACCCAGAGCCAGATGCGCGAGCCCGCGGTCGTGCCAGCGGAGGCTGACACCGCCGACTTGCACATCGTCATCCTGGGCCACCGCCCAAGTCTTCTCCGCACACAGCGTGTCGTCAACATGCTCGTGGAAGCTATCGGCGATGCTCTAGGCGCACACCACCTCGTGCATCACAACCACGCGCTCGCGCGCGATCCACCGGGGTACGAGGCACCCTTGTTTGGTACCCACGAGATCGTGCACGGCGACCAACAAACATACCGCATTGTCGCGACTGACGGTGACAACAAGGTAATTCATCGTGACTGGCTTCAATGGCCGAGCCAGTGCCGTACCACATCGATGCTGACACCTTCGCTCGTTATCTTATCCACAGGTCCATCTCGGTTCCCACCGCACACTCGCAGTGGTCTTCTTCTCGTCGACGCGGATCACGCGGTCCATTCCAGCGCTCACAGCGTTCCCTGCAGGAACGAAGTTCCTCCCGCTTCTCCCGTCCAACAACAGCGCGAGCCCGCCGCCCAGTCTCCGCGCACGGTCGCGCATTTCGTCCGAGGAGTCGTATAGCTTCCCATCCTCTGTCGAGTCTTCTATTGTCATCGACTCTCCCGACACTTCGACGCTCAGTTCTTCGCTGCATGCGAAGCGCGTCAACTTCGAGTGGTTGGCGGTATCTGCGCATATCCCTAACGAGGATGTGCTGGATTTGTGGCCGCGTCCGGGCAACGTCACGGAAGACGCTCAGACTGTCATGCCCACGGCATTGCTGGAGCGCAGGGCGGCGATGTTGGGCATGCGCGAGGGTCTCTTCTCAACGGCTCCAGAACATGAAGCTCGCGCGACTGTCCGCGAGCCCCTCAAGGAACAGAAGCACCACGGACTGGCTCTCCTGCGAGAACACTACTCATGGACTGCGATGTATGCGCACTTCTTCCGCGATTCCGCCTTGACAGCTATGCTGACATTCGTCCCGTAGCGCGCTGGTGTCCATGCTCTTCGCCATCTTGAGCTCGCAGTTCTTGGCTATGCGCAATGTCAGCGTAGAGTCTTCGGCGCGTAACATGTCGTTCGTAGCGTCTTCGTCGGCGTCTTCGACCACGACAGTAGCTCCACCTATGCCCTCCGCTGCGACTGGTGTCCCTGCCCAGCCCGCGTCTCCTGCTCCCGTGCAGGACAACTCGCTCCTGCCGTCATCCATCCGCAACTTCGCCCTGTCTGTCTTCGGAGGCGATGACGGCGTGAAGGATGTGGGCAACGTGGTGAACCAGCCCGCTTCTGAAGCTGGTCCTTCCGGCGCTCGGCCCATCGAGCGCGAGCCTGCCGCGATGGTTGTCACCTCTACTTCGTACAGCAAGCACAAGAGCGACAAGCACGATTCTACATCCGGCTCGCGCGGCGGCGACGCGCAGACCAAGTCGCCCGCTGCGTCCGCTGAACCGGAGGGTACGGCGGCGCCGCTCACACTCGATCCGCCGTCGACTAAAGCACGTTTCCTACTAGGCGGCTCACGCGCGAGCACCAGTACCGGCACAAGCCAGTCGACAACGCAACCGCCTCCGCCGTCGACCGACCTCATCAAGCGTCTCTCGTCCTCCCTCGCATTGTACTACCCTCGCGAGCTGCGTGAGCTGCTCACGGCGACAGACGATCTGCTCGCCGCTGTGCGCCGTAGACTCGCCGACGCACACGCTTCCGCCGCTGTGCAGACCGTCGCAGAGTTCGCTGTGAAGCGTCACAACCGCGCACGGCGTAACGCGCGTCGCATCGCTGAGCGTATCGGTCCGAAGCGTGCGCGTGAAGGTTTACGCCGCGTTGTGGATTGGAGCAAGACCGTGCGCACCAAGGTCGCAGAGCGCCGCGAACGGCGGTGGGCAGATCGCTTGAAGAAGGGCACGGGGACGGAGGGCAGCGGGCGCGTCGACTGGGAGGCGCTGCGTACCGAGAAGAAGACTCCTAGGAAGACTGCTAGACGCGGGACGGGCAAAGGCTCGAAGCTGTTGCGCGGTATGCTTGGACGTGACCGCGGCGCGTGATGTGGAACGAATGCTCCCTCTGTACTCATTGCTATCCCCCCACTGTTTCTCTTTGTACTGATTAGGTTCTATGGTATGCGTATGCCATAACGTGTAGTTTCTGAGTTTAGGGAGGCGTGTAGATGGCACGTCGACGTCGACGTGCCGGTGTGAAATAAACCATGAATGTAAGACACGCAGCGAAGAGAGGACGAGGACGAGGACGAGGGGGTCACAGGTTGGGTCACTTTGAGATCACATTAGTACGAGCCTGAGCACTGAACGTATCGACCAGTGCACAGTGCGGCAAGTGCCCCAGTCCTTTCCTATCTCACACCTTACGCACACGCAGCAGAGAAAGGGCGCACGAAAATCGATTGCAGGACAGTGAGCTCTGATACAGCTGGATACACCGAAACTCCAACGACAAACGGGCGCAACAGAAAAGGACGTTACAGCGTCACGAACATGAACCGTAACAAGCTACACGAACAACGACGGCGCGAAACGCATGCGGGGATGAGTCGAATGTGAGGCTGTCGAATGACGGGACTACTGGAACCAAAACAAGGACCATTGCCGTCTCGAAGAAGTCGAGCGTCGATCGTCACCGACGGTCGAACTTCGTGCGTGCGCCTATAGCCGCACTACCAGCGAAGACCAAAGCGGCTTACTGCGGAACAGCGAGGGAGAAACCATGACCTGGCATGCGGAGATGGCAGGGAGGTCGCAATGCCTCTGAACGTCCGACTTAGTGCGAGTCGTCGAGCGAAGGGCGATGAGTGGGAGGTGATCAGTCTCGCACGGAACACCGGCGTTCGTCGGAGGACTGTCTGCTCGGTACGGGTCGAAGGCGCAAGGAGAACTGATTGTCCAGAGCTGCAGAGTAGACAACCGGCGCTTTTGAAGGTCGAGTGGAATGAGTTCGCAGAGCCCGAAGACGATACCATCTGCATTGCTCGCAGACGAAGCACCGACGAGTTGACAAGTTCGGGCAGCGACAAAAAAGCGGGGGTGGAGGAAGGGTGGATAGTTCGGATGGAAGGAAGAGGGTCTTGGGTAATTATTTGCAGGTAACCACGCAGGATGGACTCCAAGCGCGTATCTCGGTAGCTGCCATTGGCAGGCACCCGTGCGTCGCCTAGATGGCGGCGGACATCCCGGTGCGACGAACTTCGTCACGTCGGGGGTATAACCACTACGGCTGACTAGCCGGTAGCAGAAGACGCGCAACAGCGAAGGCGCTGCTACGCGAACGGCGAAGGCTGCCGTCAAGCGCCACTGTACAAAGAATGAGCGCCAGCGCCACCACAAGAGAATGGAAACGACGTACGGTGCATTAGAGACCCGACGCTGCCCAGAGCGGATCCAGGACTTGGTATCGCCCAGAGCGGATCCAGGACTTCCTCGCAATCTGCAACAGATCAGAGCCGTGCAGAGCGTACAGCGAGCAGGATACGCACGAGGCAGAGGGGACGCGGAGTCCCGGCGACGCCAGCCGTGATATGGCTGACGAGTGGTCGGGCCTGATAAGGCCGACAGCAGCGCACCTCATCAATGAGGCGGCCGAAATACGACGCAGCTGTGGGCGAGTCAGCAATTGGTTGTGGCGGTCTGCAAGTAGGAGTACTGACCAGGAGTGCGAAGGGGTCGAAGAGCCGAAGTTCACAAATCTCCGCCATCCCGCCTTATAATGTGCCACTTTAGGGCCGGCCTTTCGACGCCTTGTGCCACAACGATTCCGGCCGCCGGAACTGCATTAACCTGGGTATCGACCTCATTGTCGTCTTCTGCTTGCACAATGATCAAAGCTGACGAACTCGATTACGAAGTCCCTTCGGCCGAGCAAATACCAAGTATCTGATGTGGCTTCCCCTCCTCGAGCTCAATACAACGCCGACTGCGCACGCGTTACCCTTGAATTATAATGAGAAATCCCAGGCAGTCACCGCCTACTGAACCATTCCAGAGAAGAGCGCGCGAAAGCTACAATCAATGCATCGAAACTATACAGCAAGAGCACAGCACATTCAGCGTAAATACACAGTCGACGTCAAGCACCTCTCCCGGCCATTGCATCACTCCTCCATCTTCGTAACGGCACTCGTACTGCTCCCCGCGCGATTCGGGAAGAGCGGTGTACGCCCAGCGAGTCCCGCAGGCGGCGTCTGGAAGCTCTCCTTCGCGCGCCGCAGAGCAGTGAACAAGTCCGTCTCCTGCTGCGCGCGCGGCCGTGGTGTAATCTGAAATCCGAGCGACGGCCGCGGTGTGCTCCTAGTCGAAGTCGAAATAACAGGCTTCACGTCCTCCTCCGGAGCGAACACCGACGACACCGACCCTGGCGTCGGTGGCGGCGGAGTCGCAACGGAGTCGGGCGACTGGGAGGCCTGGGAGGATCTGAGCTGTGGAATAGGGGGCATGCGGAAGGCGGATGGTTCAGGCTGCGACTGGGTTCGTGAGGACGATGCGGTTGGCTGCGAAGATGTCGCTGGTCCTGGTCCCTGCCTCATCCTCTTATACAGCTGCTGTGCAAGCGGCGCGTCCGGACTCTCTGACCGTCTCCTCTTCGCGTACATAGCCTTCACCGCCGCGGACGCGACGATATTCCCGCCAGCATTCATACTCGTCGCCGTCGGCACGTTCACCTTCTTCGCAAGGAACGTATACGCCGTCTTTCGTATCCGTTCGTTATTCTTGACATCCTTATGCGCCGCGCGGATCTCGCGTCGCATCTGGTCGATGGCGGTCGCGAGGCCCGTGAGCGAGAGTTGGTCCTTGTACATGCCGATGAGGATCGTGCACATGATGAACTCGATCGGCGCGAGGACCTTCGAGTGCGTCTTGAACACCTTGCTGTGCGTGCGGTCGTTCGCGAGCACGACAAAAATACGGAAGACGTCGTCGACGAGCGCTTCGAGCGCCGGGCTCACCGAGTCCACTTCTTCCATTAGCCAGTTCTCGATAGTTTTGCCTGCGTGCATGGTCAATGAACGCTCCAGGACCGTGCAAATGACGCACCTTTTGTGCCGGGCAGGTACGATAACCTGCATACGGCCTCTGCTGCGCAAGAGAAGTCTTTCGCGCGGTCTGTGTCCCAGGGCAGTTTAGAGCCCAGCCCAGTATCGCCGTGGACGTATGTTCTGACGACCCGGTGCACCAGGTCCGGATGCTTGCCCATGAGCGCGTTCCACTGCCGAACAGTCCCAATTCAATCAACTGAATCGCCAAAATGCTCATCGCGTACCTTCTCTACGAGGAAGGTCAGAGAAACACACGCAAGAACGTACAACGAGCCACGCACCATCTTTCTTCAACGCCATACCCATCTGCACTCTTTGGAATATCTCACGCTCGTTCTCTGTTGGTTCGTCACGAGTTGCAGACATAATTGCAACAATAGGACAGGACAGCGCACCTTCTTGGATGTCGATGTACACCATACAGGTGATGTTCTTCGATTCGAATATGCGCCTGAGGTTTTGGTCGAACACGTTCCCGCGCTTTCCCGCGGGAAGCGTGTAGTACCACGCTGACTTGGATCCTTTTGCGCGGTCTGAACACGTAAATCAGCGACATGTCCCGGAGAGGCTGACGGTGAACGTACAGGCAAACTACGATAGAGGATGATGAGTGAGCAGAGCAGGAGTTGAATTGTAGAACGCACGTCTCCCTGAAAGAATCTATGCACGCAGTATGAGTTATCAACGGCGGGGATAAGTGGATGGACACGACGGACCGTTGGAGTGTCGATAAGCGCTGCTTGCCGTCGATGCATCTCCACGTATACGACCCTTGGGCGTTCGTGATTCGGGCTGCAGATGGTCAGAACAGCGTGAACACGAGACATAGAAGAGCTCACAGAAGATGATTGGCGGGACTGGGCTGATGTGTCAGTACCCTGATACATGCACGTTCAACGGCGGTGTGCGCACTGTAGTACTGCGAGGCGAGCGAGTCAGCAAGCCTGCGAGGGTCCAGACTACGGCAATGGGCTCACATTATTGAGCAGAGAGTCGATGAGCATGACTTGTTTCGACGGTGCCCAGACGAAGTCTGAGTGGCCAACGTGAGTAAGCTCGCCGAGTGCCACGCGACGAGAGCGCACACACCACGCTGTACGAGCGTACAGCGTCAGCAGTCATCACGATAGACGGATAGGGCAACGAGCACTGACCTGGTAATCCGGGCTGAGGTCGATGTCCGCTACGAACGTGAGCGCGTTAGGGGCAATCCTTGCTCCTTGAAGGATATTGAGTACGGACCGCGCATTATCATGCCTGGGCCGGCGTCAGCGAGAATAGAGTGCAGCCATAGCTGGGCGCACTGAAGAGAACGTTGAGCGGGTACGTGACGGCCGAGGGCTCTGGGAGCGCCTTGGTCTTGAGGGCGAGGGCGAGTGCAGGGCCTGGGGAGCGCGAGTGCTGGCTCGCGGGCGGCGAGGAGGCGTCTGTGAGGTCCGAGAGGTACTCGTCGTCGCTGTCCATGACGGTCTGGAGACAATGAGAGATTGAGCGCTGAATGGTCCCGGAGACGGAGATGTTGCGCGGAACGGAAAAATAGGAAAGGGTCCGAGGGGAGCTCGGGGTGTCGGGAGCGCACGTGAAACTCGGGGTGAATACTTGAACGTCACTCTTCCCCGCACCTCCAACTCACTCAACTCAACTCACCCTCTACGCGCCATGTCTGATCTCAAGGAAGAAGGTTTCCAGGCGCGTCCTCCTTTCACAGCTAGACGCCGGTCCTGACCTTCACTCCTAGGCCTCCGAGGTCCTCGCCGCCATCGCCACCTCCTTCGCCGGTCTGTCCGACGACGAGAAGAAGGCGCAGATCAAGAAGGTCCGTCTGCCCACCCCCCGTACCCTGCACGCCAGCTGACGCCCGCAGGTGAACGCCATCTTCGAGCTCCAGCTCAAGAACGGCTCTGGCAAGACTGGCACCTGGACGATCGACCTCAAGAAGACCGGCTCCGTCTACAAGGGCCCCGCGAAGCCCAAGGCGGACGTGACCATCATCATGGACGGTGCGCGCGTCATCCCCCTCCTTCCCACCGTATCAGTCTCGTGACCACTCGCCCCGGTTCAGATGCAACATTCTGCGACCTCGCAAGCGGCAAGGTAACGTCCACCGTAGCGTCATGAGATCGCCGACTGACGAACGACGCGTGCAGCTCGACGGCCAGAAGGCGTTCATGACTGGCAAGCTGAAGGTACGTCTGTTCAACACTCCTCACGCTCCTGCTCACGTCATCGCCAGGCAAAGGGCAACATCATGCTCGCGACCAAGCTCGACAGCGTCTTCAAGGTAAGCACCGTCTCCAGTCCCCGTGTCCATCACATCTTGACGGTTGTCGCAGTCTGCACAGGGCAAAGCGAAGGCCAAGTTGTAATTTCATACCCGTCGTGGCCTATAGCAACAATGTCGGTATCAACCAGGACTGTACTTTCTTCCTTCGCGCACACATAATTAGATCGTGACATTGCATTTCGTTTCATTCCAACGGGGACCACAGAGTTGGGATTACCGGCACAGAGTAGGGGGGAGAAGAAGAAAACACGGTAACGAATGTGCGACGGCGAGCTGTATCCAGACGAAAGATCCTCCTCCACGGAGGAAGATCAACAAACCCCATCAGAAGAAGCTGCCAAAGAGGCCCTGCGAGCGCCGCGGCGTCGGCTGCGCGTCCTTGCGCAAGTTCGCCAGGCTCTGCAGCTGCTGCATCACCTGTCGCGAGTGTTAGCGAGCAGCCCGAAGGTCATGAACTTTGACGCACATGCTCCAGCTTCTCCTTGCGCTCCTGCAGATCCAAATGCCGTCGAATGGCAGGATTCTCGCGCGCGAAACGCGAGATCTCGCTCCGGTCCAGGTCGTATATTAGTCTAGAGTCGATCTCGCGAGGGAACTGCACGGACAGTCAGTATACATTCGGAAGGAAGAAGGATGCGAACCTGGTAGAAGAACTGGTCCAATAATTCTATGTTGATAAACATGGCCGACGTGTACGCGAGCTTGTTCGCGACGACGTTGAGGAAGACTTCGGGGCAGAGCACGTCGTTGTTCGGACCAGCTTTACACCGCTTGCCCTTCAGCGT